>AYEL01090071.1:0-45193 GCA_000484575.1 Olivierus martensii | reverse complement strand
AAAAAATCAAATAAAATAAAAATTTCTTTTAATTATGTGAATTTAATTATTTTTTAAAATAAAAATAACGTCAGAGAGAGACGGGCCTCAAAGCCGCAACCTCGAGATTACGGGATCGGCACAAACACACTATGCTATCAGCATAGCATTAGAAATGCTCTTTTTCTCTTTCTTATTTCTTAAGCTCGCCGAACCTAAATTTTAAACGCTAATATTTTTATTTATAAGGCGTATTGGCACAAACGCTCGGACACATATTCAATATTTCTTGTTCTAGATTACATCAGTTCAGTTTCATCAAAATCGGTGAGTAGTCAGCTCTGTCCTCTCCTTGTTAGTATAAATATTTTTAAAATAATACATTCTATCCACAGAAGTAAAATCTAATATTCATCAAAAATTATTTAAAATTTTATTACTTGTAAATTTCTTCTGAAAGTTAAATATTTTTCACAACAAAATAATTCTATGATGCAGTGTGAAATTCCATGTGATACAAAAATTTTGGGCTTCACGACATTTTCACAAAAAGCCAATTACTATCTTTTCTATAGTTATAAATACAAGATTTCATCCTCTTCCAAGTATTATTTTGAATTATAGCTGACAACATATCTATATATTAATCTGTCCATATAAACATTATTTCAAAATATCTATGAATGACAAATTCAAAAGTTATTCAGAATATATATTTTCAAATATACTAGCCAAAATCTAGCCCTTGAATTACAACGGAATAATTTAATAATTGGAAATAATTTGAACTAAAGTCTTGTAATTATAATAATAATTAATTTTACTAAATCTATGAGTGGCGCCAACTATTAATTAATAATAGTTAAATAATTAATTAATAATAGTTAATTAATTTGAATTACCTGGCTAGTGCCATAGAGGGCCAGTGGCTAGATGTAGCCTGGTCAGGTGTGGATCTGTCGGCTAGAGTCCGATCAAAAAGGTATCATTGTCTATCTAAATTAATATAACTGTCTGAAGAATCAATTTGCTCATTGGCCTCGGTGGTCTAGCGGTTAGGACGTTGGGACATTAGCCCAAAGGTCCCCGGTTCGATCCCAACCCGAGGCAGATTTTTTCTTCAGATAAATTAATTAAAAATTCGAGTTCAATTATTAATTAATAGATGGCGCCACTCATAGATTTAGTAAAATTAATTATTATTATAATTACGAGATGGTGCTAACTTTAGTTCAAATTATTTCCAATCATTAAATTATTCCGTTGTAATTCAAGGGCTAGATTTGGCTAGTATATTTGAATTTATTTGATTAAGTTCCCTTGATGCTTATATATATTTTCATTAAAATATTCACACAAAAATTTTTTGTGATTATTATATAGCAAAACTATGTTTAAAATACTTTCACTATAAAGTATCAAAGCCTGCCATAGTATACTGTCACATTAAAACCTTCCATCATTTGGAAATCGACATGGCACAATGGATATGAAATGGCTAGCATGATACAGTACAATATATTATAATTTTATTTTTGTATTTCATCATAATTTATAAAAATCAATTTTTTAACAAATGAAATAAAACATAACCAAAGCATTTCTATTATTTCTTTGATTTTAAGGCATTGTTTTCACTTTTTAAAATCTTTAAAATTAAGATGCATTTTAAAATTTATGTAAAAAACTTTTCATTGACTAATATGAATAAACAAATCCTCATAGTATCAAATGGAAACACTTTAATCGGATTTTTCAAATAGCAAGAATTATTCAAAGTATTCCTAAAAGATACAAACGGAACATCAAAACAAACACGCAAAAAGAAATTCTATCACAACTAAAACAGAAAAATATCCAGAATACAACAATTGTTTTAAGTGTAAATCTAGTGTCCCATAAAATGAAAAATAATTATTGATATTTGCTAATTGATCAGAATCTTTGGAAATTGCTCAAACTTGATTGTAAAAAGAGATGATAATTCATTAGATAGCAGTTTCCAATAATGTAGTTTGTTGACAATTTTTTTAAATAGATAACAAAGCATTTATCTGTATAAAAAAAAACATTTAAAAATAGCATTTTGCATTATATAAAGAGGATTCGAGGCGTTATTAACTTTCGGAATCCTCAATCAAAATAAGAATTTAAAAATTTGCACATACTGTATAAATTGCTTGAGTAAAAATTTTGCTGAGGTAGTGGCGTGATATAATATATATATAAATAAATAGGATGAGTTATTTATTAATACTGAACTAATATTTACTTGTTAGAAAATTAATTCTGAATAAAATTATCATGATAATTGAAAGACAATTTTATTCTTACTTGGATAACAAGTTTTATTTTAGCATCTTATTTCCTTTTATCTAATAAACAAAGGTTAATTTTATTCATTTTCATGATTCTCAAATTTATCATTTTTATTTAATTACTCATTTAATTATTATTCCATCATATTTCTTGCAATATTATTAAACATGTTTATAGTTATAAGTATAAAATATTTAATCATGAAAAAGATTAGATATATTTTATATAGTCAGGTCTTATCTAAATGGTGACAAAATAAATGATCAATAATAAAAATTTAAAAAGTAACAAACTTCATAAATATCAATATGTCTTTATCAACCATAACACAACAATTTTTAGAAACTGATAATACGTTGATTAATAATATGTAAGTTATTTTATATTAAAAAAGTATCCAATCAGGAAATAAAATGATTACAAAATTAGGTTATTTTCATTATAAGATAAAGGATAAATTATATTTAATAATTAAAATATATTAAGATCAGCTAATAACTTAAAAACTTTATTAATAAGAAACATTTTCAGCTCTTATTAGCCCTTAGCAGCTCAAATTATAAACAGTTTTATTCTAGAACATGGGCTAATAAGAGCCGAAAACGTTTTTTTATTAATAAAGTTTTTAAGTTATTAGGTCTGCTCGTTTGTGCTGTTTGTAGATATTTATATAATAAGTAAGTCGTATAGAGCAGTAGACATAATTTATAACAATTAAGATCAGCTTATCATAAAAATAAACAAGTTTTATTCTAGAACATGGGCTAATAAGAGCCGAAAACGTTTTTTTATTAATAAAGTTATTAAGTTATTAGGTCTGCTCGTTTGTGCTGTTTGTAGATATTTATATTATAAGTAAGTCGTATAGAGCAGTAGACGTAATTTATAACAATTAAGATCAGCTTATCATAAAAATAAAAACTCCAATTTAAAATTAATCTATATTCCATATAATTTTATAGAATATAATTTTATATTTAAGTAAACTTTATCTTTTAAGAACAGATATTTAAAAACACTTGTCATTACATTATATTCTAAACAAGTAAAATTAGTAGAAAAGGACACACTTCAAATTGTCTTAGGAAAAGGCCACTTAAATTATTGTTAATACTAATTATTCAGCAGATACTAATTTTTTTTAATCAAAGCTTTTATATAAATAATGAAATCACAATTATTTTTTCCATGAAAAGCACATCATATAAATAAAATTTGATCTTCAAAATTTTTAGACTCAGAGAAAACTGCCATCTCTATCTTAGGATAATTATACCACTGTTGCTTGGGTCATACAGTAGGGTCAGTTAACTTATACTTTCTCATGTGTTAATCATAATAATAATCAAAATAAATACAAATTTCCTTTGTTAAATATTTAAAAATAATGTTTGTATGCATTTTTAAATTTAATCAGTTTCATAAACAATATTATCTAGCAAATAAAACAAATGCCTTCAAATACAGTAATGTGATGTTTCATAAGCTTAATTTGTTCCTTGAAAACTGTTCATAAAGTGAAACTTTATATATATATATAAAAAGGTAATCAATATTCCATTAAACTTCAATTGTTTCCAGAGCTCAAAATTTATCACCAAAACATTAAAGTAGGTTGATTTGAGAATAAATTTTAGGCTTTGGAACTAATCTGTATCAATCAAAACACTAATATTTGAGAATATGGAATTATCCAAACTTCTTGAATACTGTCAACAATACTTATCAATAAATTTTAGGCTTTGGAACTAATCTGTATCAATCAAAACACTAATATTTGAGAATATAGAATTATCCAAACTTCTTGAATACTGTCAACAATACTTATCAAAAAAATAATCAGAACCATCCAACATTCAAAATTTAAGAATGAAAAAGCAAGAAAATCTAAATAATGCAAGAGCTGTATAAGAGCAAAAATTTATTAATAAACTGAGATATTTTTGTATTAAAATATATCTACAGTATATATATATATATATAAACTTGTAAATCACTACTAAAGTGAATGACTTTTTGTTTAAAATTAACATTAGAAAAAACCAGACATGAGTACTAAAGCAGTTTTTAATAACAATTTCACTGTAATGTTTCTGTCATTTATCAGACCATCCTCAGTACCATACATAGACTTAGGTTTATGACATAGCAACAATAATAACAAGCATTTTCAAATATAACAATTCTGAGAATATATAACTGCATTCAAATATATTTAAAATAACTTCAAGTCACACACTTGAGTCACCATGGTTACAGCTTACTAAGGTTTACCTGAATAGTAACTATAGTGCTAGCTTAAAAAATTATTAATTTAAAATCAAAATACAATAAAGAAAAATCAAAAATTAGAAAATTAAATTAAAAAAAATAAACAAACACTCTCTAGAGGATTCTTTAGGTTTGCATTTTTGTTTGACATGATATTCATTGTGCAGAAGAGCTATGCATTTCTCTTGGCCGCAAACTTCCAGGCACTAGAAAAATTCTCTTCAGGTTGTTGATCGATCACATTTTTAGACTTGGACCTTTTTAAAATCTTAAATCACTTCATTTATAAACCTTTCTTGTGGTCTTTCTACATTATGGATGATCAGTTAACTTTTACTTGATATTCATAAAATTATGCTGACAAATCTATATTCATTCTTCTGTTCTTTATGTCCAACCTCTTGCTCTGAGGACCTTCTCTCTGCTTTTAGATTCCTCTTGGCCACTCCCAAATACTCCTGTCAAATTTAGATCCTCATTTTGCATAGGAATTATATACACTCCACACTGTAGCCCTTTATCATAGCAGTCCTTATTCTTTAACATGCTTTGAAATGATAAAGATCACTATCATAAAGGGGTGCAGTCAAGAGTATAATATAATTTCCATGAAGAATAGGACCTAAATTTGACAGAGTACTTGGAAGTGAACAAGAGGAATCTAAAAGGCAAGAGCAAGAGTTGGACATAAAGAATGGAAGAATGAACATAAATTTGGCAACATGATTTTACAAATACAAAGTAAAAGTTAACTAGCAAGAAGTGAAAGTCATTCATAATGTAGAGAGACTATAAGAAAAGTTTATAAATGCAGCAACTTAAAATTTTAGAAAGGTCCAAGTCTAAAAATGTGATCAATCAACAATATGAGAATTTTTCTAGTGCTTAGAAGTTTGTGGTCAAGAAAAATGCATAGATCTTCTGCATGATGAATATCATGGCAAACCTAAAGAATCCTTTAGCAACTGTTTATATTTTTAAGTTTAATTTTCTAATTTTTGGCATTTATTTATTGTGCTTTGATTTTAAATTAATAATTTTTTAAGCTAGCACTATAGGTCCTATTTATCAAAAAACCTTAGTAACTCAACAACTTGAAGTTATTTTAAATAATGTTCAAATGTAGTTATTTGTTTTCCCAACTATTATGTTTGAAAATTGTTCTTGCAATGTCGAGCCTATTTCTATGCATGGTACTGAGGATGGTTGAATACCAACTGAAAATATTGTAGTGGAATTATTAAAAACTGCTTTAGTATTTATGACTATTTTATTTAATATACTTGTATATCAATTATTATAAAATGGGGTTCCTGTATTAGGAATTGTGTATGTTGCATCAAAATCAATAAATTATAAAAATTAAATATAAAAAAGAAATGATTTACTTTTCTCTAAATATAGCAAGGTATATAAAATTTTTCCAGTTTATTTATAAATGTTTCTTTGCATCATGCAAAATTCATTATATAATACATTTCTCTATATGCAGTCAAACAAACAAATTTTCTAATTTTTTTTAGTTCAGTTTAATTCATTCTTCGCATTATTTCTTTAAAAATGTCAGTTAAATAAGCTAAAATTTTGTTTACTTGGTTGCTTAGAAAATTGTGTATTATGTGTAAAATTAAAAAATGCCTTAAACTTATTTCAAAGTTTTAGGAATTTACAAAAACAAGATTGTAGATACTCATCATGATATATAATGAAAAATTTCTGATGCAAGTAAGCAATGATAAGAAGGTACTACTTTTAACAACATAAAATACAGATAAATTATAAAATATACAAGTATTATTGATTTTTATATAAAACCATCATCATGTGAAATAAAAGCTAGCAAGATACATTTGAGTGGAAAAAAGTTGCATGAATAGCAATGAAGAGACCCAAGTGACCAAGAAAGGGAAGAGGTTTTTTCTCATTTCTTTTGCTCTTTAAAAGAGATAAAATTTCCCTTAATCTGCTATAATAAAAAAGAAAAAAAGGAATGTTGGCTTGATTAACTGAGAAAAAGTTTAAAATTTCAGAAGGCTAAAAATAATGATAAGATTAGTAGTAAAAGAATTTAAAGAAAAAAACGGGAAGTTATCTTTAAGAACTCGACTTTTTTTTCTGGACAGTTTAACAAAAACCTATTTTTATGAGATTAGGTAAAATGTGCCCTGCCCTATGCGGGAGACCAAGAAAGGGAAGAGGTTTTTTTCTCATTTCTTTTTCCTAAAGATATAGAGCATTAATTGATGTTATTTTGTAGATCACTAATAATAATTAGACCCAAGTTAAGTTTTATTTATTTCCAAAAAATGATCTCCCCATGTATCCATTCTTATCTGCATTTCTAACTATAATTCTTTGAAACCAAGAATTCAAAACTTTTCAATATTATATTAATTATATCCCAACCCAGGATCTAAGAATGAGGTAATCATCCAGTTAATGAGTACATAGATAACTTTCAATCTACAAATCTATCTTTGAGTCTATACACCTTTAAGGCTTGAATACAAAGATTTTGAATATCCAAATTCCGGTCATTTATTTATTTTTTGGTATTTAAATATTGTTGCTGGTAAAAAAATACCTATTTTTTGGTATTAATTTAGAAACTAATTGTTTATGATTACATAAAATAAAGATTATAAAATTGATATCATTAATAATAACTGAATTTGCAACTTTAGGGATTATACATACAAAAAACCTGACTATACAAATACAAATGTGATAGAAACCTGAATGCATCATGACACTAAGATATGTTTAAACATAACTAAAATTTGAGTACTAATATATATATATATATATATATTTTGTTTTTATAATAACTATATTTTAAATAATTTTTTGTCAGAATATATTCTGACAAAAATTTATTAAATCGTCTAATTATGATGACTCATACAGCGATATAATTAGTAAATTCTGTGATTAGCCAATACAATTCACATATGTATGAGTCTAAGTTGAATCATCTGATATGCTATAGCATTCATTTTGTATCTGATCCTGTTATTTTGTGTTTGTTATTGATAATATATTGTATCATGAAAAATATAGATAGATTTCATTTAATTACATCTGGCAGTTCAATTTGAGCTCTGTTTAAAGTGAGATCTAACTTTGATTATTACTAAAAGAAAAATTTCATTTAAAACAAGAATTTAAATAATTATAAGTTGAGTATCCCTAATAGAAAATTCTTAAATCTATAACTTCATTTTCATAGCAGAGAGTCTTTGGGACAAGATTATGATTTGCTATTTGTGATGTGAAAGATGATGCAATAGTGCACATGCATCTATCTCATACTATCATGATTGAGTAAACAATCAAACATTATTACTGGAAGATATCTATGATTATCTATTTTCTGTTATGCTATTTATATACCAGGGATGGCCAACAGGTCGATTGCAGGACGATTTGTAGTCGATCTTTGTAAGTTATTGGACGACTCTCTTACTGCATAGTGCCTTCTATAGACAACTAAAGCCAAAATTTAGCTTTATTGCTGAGTGTGTCCCAAAACAGAATAGCCGGTAACAGCACAGCAATTGATTTACACGGTTTACAGTTTAATTGAACAAATCCTTCTATTTTGTATGAATTCTGTCTCTCGTTTTACACTGTTTCGGTTTGCATGATTTTTTTCAGGAACGTATCTACCGTGTAAATCGAGGGCTGAGTGTATTTCCCTGGGAGGGGAAAGGATCAATAAAATTCACTAAACATTTCTTCATACCACATATCTCCATGCTGCACTTATTAATTCATTGGCTTGTTTGATATTGATGATGATATTTGTTTCGCTGTTCCTTAGGATCTCAATTTTCTCTACCACTGGTAACATTTTACGATCATGCACGTTTTTTTATTTTGAACACTGTTATTGAATGATAGAAATTATAAATTATTATATAGAACAAAATGCAATCTTTGATTTTAACAAACTACATTGGGTAATTGATGAATAATGAAGTAATTTCTTTATAAAAATTAAAAATATCTTTGCAAATTGAAAAGTTCATACAGATATACACAGTTTGTTAAAATGAAAATTCATAAATTCAGAGTTCATAAATCAAGTGATTCTTATATTTGATAGAATATTTTAAGTTTAGATCTAAGAGAGCATTTATATTAATTTCTTATAGTCATTACTCTAATTACGATAAATTATCATGATGTATAAAACTTTTATCTGCTTTAATAATTATTAAATAAAGATTGTTTCTAATATGCTAGATAAAGATTTAATACATAACTATTATGTGAGTGTAAATATTTTTTCATTTCAGGAAGGTGTTTTGGTGGATGAATTTGGATTACCAAAAATTCCTGCAGCATAATATGATCTTGACTATTTATATAACAGATGGAAAAATTCTGAGACTTTAAAATTTGTCCTCCTCTATTTCTTGAAGTAAATTTGCTGTTAAAACATAATTATTACTGCAAAAGTATAATAAATTGCTGCAGACAAATTTGCTATAGATTTATGATATTATCTAGAATAATATAAAAATTTTATTGAGGATAAATAATTTATTTAAATTCATCAATTACATTTTTTTTTCTGAAATATGGAAAGTAATTGATAAATATAGATAGTTATTAAAAAAAAATTTATTAATTCTTTGGTACAGGATAATGTCAAATATTTCATTTCCACTGTAAAATATCAAAATAATCATATTTTTAATTTTTATAAATTTTGTATATAACCGATATGATATAAAATTTGTTTCCTATAATTCTATAAATATTTTAAATGTATTCTTGATTTGTATTAAGTTGATAAACGAAATTAGCATACATGTAAAAAGTTAATATTTAAAAATTAGAAGTATTTTAATAATTTTAAATTAAGAAGTTTTATCTTCTATACACAATGTAATAATAAGAAATATTCTACACTTATCTGTTAATAACAAATAAGAATAGTTCCTGTTAATGTGTATGAAATTGAATAAATAAAATTTATGTTTTATATGAGAAATTATTTCCTGTTAAATCAAAAAAAACCTTAAAAAATAAAATTCTAAATTAGTTTCAGGAAAATATCAGAAACATTTTAAAGGGTAGCATTCAAATGTTATTTAGTGCTTTGAAATGGCATTACTGTGATAATTTTAATCAAATTAAACTTAATATTAATTTGAAAGCCTTTAGGAACTTTAGGAGGTTATTAAGTTTAATCAAATTAAACTTAATAACCTCCTAAAGGCTACACAGTGGCTTCCATATTTTAATTTTATAGTCTTTGAAGAATAGGATAATATATAATAAATTTTATAATTATTCCTATCCTTGTTATCTTACTATGGTATCTTAATAATCTTTATCAAGTAGTATCCTTTAGTGACCAATAATTTGGAATTATACATAATTTTTTTTTTTTTAAGGATTTATTGCTTTGCAAATTCACCGTACGTCAAGTTGGGCGGGGACCTACTTTTAAAATTTTTGAAAATTTATAGTTCGATTGTAAGATGTTGCGTTAGTGCCATAGGTTAGCTCCATTTCCCCAACCTCAACCTTGTCACTTTATAAAGATTTTTATACTATCGTTTTGTACCGAATTGTGTTAAAAAATTCCGTTTTATACTGTGAAATTTTTCGAGAAATTTGCGTTTTAAAGTGGGGAAAAACATTAGTCCCCATATATAGAATTGTGCCATAATAAATATTAGAACGTTTTGTGCTGAATTGTGCTGTAAAAATTTCGTTTTGTGCAGTAAAATTCTTCGGAAAATTCACGAATTTAAAATCGGGCTGGAAAAATGATAACTCCTCCACTCCAGAATTAGAACAAATGAAATATTGGAATGTTTCTGCTGAATTGTACAGCAAATATTTCGTTTTGTGCTGTGAAATTCTTCGATAAATTTAAGTTTGAATTTTACAGATAAATAAATGTCAACTTCCCAAAATTTTGAATTATTTCTGAGTACTACATTATATTCCTTTTGTGCTATAAAAAAAATTTCGTAGTATATTATAAAATGCTTCGAGAAATTCATGTTTGAAAATGGTAATTAATTAATGAAGCTTTCCCTATTCAGCATCGTGGATTATTTAAATATCAATTTAATTTCTTTTTAAATACAAAATTTGGGATGATAATTCTCCAATTCCCATTTAAAAACTGAAAAATTTCACCAATTTCTCGAAGAATTTCACAATACAAGCCAATGCAATTAATATATTGAAGTTCGACAGAAAGAAATTAAATTGGCATTTCACCACTTAAAGTTTAATTGAAATATTTGTCTTTTAAAGATAAAAATTAATTAATTTTCCTACTCTTAATACTATAAAATGAATTAAATGAAAAACTTATCTGTTACAAAACAATGTGTTGTAATTTGTGTGTCAAAGTACATCATTAACAAAATAAGTTTTGTACAAGAAAAGAATAATCTGAAGAGAACTTTCCCTTGCAAAAAATATTTTGCAAGGAAAAGTTCACTGACTTATTGATAATTCTATTTTAAAACATCTAAAATATATATTAAAATAATTAAATCCTTAATATCTGATTTTCTTTATTTGAATTTTGAGAGAGAGAGCTTCATAATTAGGAGTAAAAATTTATTTGATAAACATACAGAATGCTATATTTATATTAATTAAACTAAAATTTAATATTTATAACACAAAGATTTCAAATATATTAAATATATTAATTAAACATTTAATGTTTTATTCTTATAATTTTTTTAATGGATAAACATAATCAAGTAGTTAATGTTTTCATCTGGAATCTCTGTTAATGAGATAGTGAACGTAAAAAGATCAACCATTTCCAAATGAAAAACAAATTTTCTCCTTACATCCCTTAGAGAGTAATGTCAAAGGAGAATTTGTCGAGATAAAGTAATCATCATTACATTAAAATGATGAAAAAGACATATCAGTTTAGATGTGATAAGTTTCAGATGAAACTTTTGCTTCGAAAACTTTGTGGAAAAATGAAATGTTGGTGGTAATTGACTTTTAGAAAAATTTATTTAAACTCTCTCAATTTAAATAATAATATTTAATCGAATTAATAAAATATAAACAATTTTCTGTAAGCATCGTCACCAGAAATTTTAAACAACTTTAATTCAATAATCAAACAGTAGGCCTAGTATATATTTTGGTACAGGTAACCTCGTCCATCCCCAGCACACAAGAAGTTTAAGGTGACAACATCGGCCGGGAAAGTCATGCTTAATTTTATAAAAATATTTAATATTTTATTTTTTGCTAAATTTTATAGCTTAAAAATTTGAATAAAAAGTGTGGTTTAAATTCGAAGTAATACAGTAATTGTTATTTATATTTGTTTCATTGTTTAATAATATTGTTTCATATTAAACAATGAAACAATATAATTTTAAAATATGGTAAATTATAATGTAATATATATTTTATGGTAATTATAATGTAATGTATATTTTATGGTAATATAATGTAATGTATATTTAAAAATTATATATTTTCACACTTTCATATAGCAATATGGTGAATTTTAGAAGATATTAAAATCTGAATTTACATTTTCCAAATATATGTTAATGTTTTAGAAATCAATTTATAAATTTATTGAAGTTTAAATTATATATATCCTGTCATATTATATATTGTATTTGTATTCAGTGGTAGATCTATGTATTTATCCTGGAGTATCAAAAAAAATGGGGCCTGCAAAATTCCTTAATCCTTTTTTTTTTTTAATGATAAATACCTTTACAAATTGTTATATAAATCCTTGTTTATAAGGGTTTTGGGTAATTTTTGGAAGAAAAATCAGGAATACAGAAATATATATATATTGCCTAAAAACATCAATAACATAAATCTACTACTGCTCTTTATCTAAAATTTTAAAGAATTTATAATTAATTTTTATTCTGTCATTTTTAAATATATAAAAATAGTTTTTATTAAATTTTTTACTTTTTTTCAAAATATTAAATAACAGCTGAATGAGGATGGTACTTTTAGCAATGACATTTCATCAACAAATCTAGAAAATGAAGAAAGTACATTTGAAAGTTTTCGTAACTGTGAAGAAAAAGTTTCTATTTCTAATAAAATAGTTCATGCAAGATTTTTGATGCCAGATTTGACAATAGAATTAATAAGTGATTTTAAAGAAACTCCACAATCATTGGTTTTAGTCACACTTAAAGAATTTGTTCTGAACTATGAAGAAGAAGAATTATTTGTGAAAAATATTCAGGTATATAAGCTATTAATAGATAAAATAATGTCACAAGATGGTATTTTATCATATATATATAATCTATATAAATTATATTAAGATTTATTTTATGCTCATGGAATATTTAACATTATGTAATTTAAGGTTACATTGCATTCTTTGATGGTTGAAGACCTCTTAAATTTGCCAACATCAAAATATAGATATCTCATGAAATCTACTGAAAATTCAAGTCAAAAACGAAATAGATCAAGTTCAAGCTTGAAACCAGCCTTTCTTTCTACCTCTTGCCCTAATATGGGTTATCTGTCAACAAATCTTTTCATTAATCAATGCTCATCACTTCCTGATCAACTTAGTACTCAAAATATTTTCAGTCTGCAGTTAAATAAATTACAAAAAGCAGGAAAGACAGGTATGTTATATATTACAGATATTTCTCATTTTATGATGTTAATTCATTCTTTAAAAGCTATTCATAAGATAAAAATTTATAAGACCCAGTTTCAGTTCTCCAAGTTTAATGCAATATGAAAATTAATTTTGGATTTCAGAGAATTGCCACCATTTTACCTATTACAAATCGAAACCAAAATAAAAATCAATTTTTAATCAATCAAGAATCTTAACGATAACAAAGCTGAATAATAATAATGCTAAATAGCTAACGGCAAAAAAGATCTGGTATTTCACCCCTTCAAAGCCAAGTGACTGTTCTTGGACTGCTCCTCTTCCAGTTTTACTAACTGAAAATTAACATTAATTTGTTAATTGACATCATAAAATGGTACTAACCGAAAATTAACATTAATTTGTTAATTGACATCATAAAAGATTGAAAGCCAAGTGACTGTTCTTGGACTGCTCCTCGTCCAGTTTTACTGCCCTTCAAAGCCAAGTGACTGTTCTTTGACTGCTCCTCGTCTGGTTTTACTAAACAAAAATTAACGAAATTTGTTAATTGACATCATAAAAGGAGGCAGAGCTTTGTTAGTAAGAATGCTTGTCCGGTTTTACTAACCGAAAATTAACATTAATTTGTTAATTGACATCGTAAAAGGGGATGGACATTTGTTAGTAAGACTGGTCTATGCTTACAACTTAAAAGGAAGCGGAGCTTTGTTAGTAAGACTGGTCTATGCTTACAACTCAAGGGGACGGACTTTGTTAGTAAGACTGATCTATGTTTACAACTCGCACTAATCGAATCTTTAGACTGCTCCTCGTCCGGTTTTACTAACCGAAAATTAACGGTAATTTTTAATTGACATCATAAAAGGAGCTTTGGTAAGACTGGTCTATGCTTACAACTCGCACTAATCGAATATTTGCTCGCACTAAGTGAAAAACGGTATCATTTTTTTAAGTCGCACTAATCGAGGCCTACCTGTATTTACATCATTTTCCGATTTCACGAATTATTTCTAAGGAATTACGGAACAAGATACACTGATACTAATGCTTCAGTGAACTAACGTATGACTTAAAAGTAAAAACTGTTAACTAAAATAATAGTATGGGAAGCGTATTTATTAAAACAATTATTTATAATAATGATAATAATAATATATAATTAAATTTGCTTCTTTTGATAGTTACATACTACGTTATTGCGATTGCTTTTAAAAATTTTTACAAATCAGTATAAACTAGACCGGTTGTGTGCGGATGTGTTGTTTTTGTGTATTGAGTGAGTCTACCTAGTTGGGGCCCTAGTCTCAATTTATCGTGTTACAACGCATTCCTGTTAGCAGTATCACGTGACACCAACTCCCATGTTTAGACAGAATTGATAGGGAGTTAGCAGTATCACGTGACCACCAACACGAATGCGTTGTAACACGATAAACTCGAGACTAGGACCCCGGATGGACTGCTCTAATGGCTATTAGTCAGCAAAAACAAAGCCACTGAACTGGAAGGATCACATGGTATAAAACTCAATATTGGGGTACTACACTCTTTTTTGATCTGATCATCACACTTATTAATATAAATGGGATACGTTTAGCCATCAAAACAAAATCAATTTGCTATATCTTCGAATTTACGTTCGCCATCTTTTAGGAAGGATATCGCATCATGTTGGCCGGCTTCGTTTTTTTAACATTGAGCAGTCCATCCAGATGGTATAAACTCAAACCATTAATGTTTAATTCTATATTTCTTGTCTTTCTTGGACATATTTAATTTCTGGAACTTGTTTGTAAGTTGATGCTATTATAAATATGTCCTAGGATTCTGGATAGTAAGTTCTATAATTGTTGCTTACATAAAGTAATTTTAATTTCGTGACTAAACATATAAATTCAGAATTTCGAAACATTCTCTTATGAAAAACATTACCAAGAAGAATTTAATCTCAGCATGTCATCATCTATCTTTCTCATTTATGCTCTACTGACCTAACAATATCATTAATTCCTTCAATATCACTCTGTTGAACAGAATCATATCAAAATCGAAAAATCAAGAATAATTTGAATTTCAATAAAAACAAAGCATGCCAAAAGATTACTTACAATGCTATTATGGAGAAACTATCACTACATAATAACTATTATAAGGAAAGCAAAATAGTGAACTAAATTATTTTCAGATAAGATTACAGTGGTGATCGATTAACGAACATAATCCGTTCCAGACAATGTTACGTTTCCTTAATACATTAGGTGATCAGTTAATGAACATAATCCGTTCCAAGATAATGGATATATATATATATACAGAGGGTGATCGGTTAATGAACATAATTCGTTCCAAGAAAATGTTCGTTATCCAAATTGTTCTAACGAACATAATCCATTCCAAGATAATGTGCATTATCCAAATTGTTCATTAACCGATCATCGATTTACCATAGGTTTTTATGGGAATTTGATTAATTCATTTGATCATCGATTTACCATAGGATTTTATGGGAATTTGATTAATTCATTCCGGAGACCCAAAAAAGTCATCGATTTACCATAGGATTTTATGGGAATTTGATTAATTCGTTCCGAAGCATCGATTTACCATAGGTTTTAATGGGAATTTGATTAATTTGTTCCGGGGATCGATTTACCATAGGTTTTTATGGGAATTTGATTAATTCGTTCCGGAAACCCGATTTACCATAGGTTTTTATGGGAATTTGATTAATTCGTTCCGGAGATGATTTACCATAGGTTTTTATGGGAATTTGATTAATTCGTTCTGGAGACAATTTACCATAGGATTTTATGGGAATTTGATTAATTCGTTCCGGAGACCAAAAAAAGCATAGTAAGAAATTATATAATTTTTTATTTAAGTTTGTTTATATGTAATAACAATAATATAAACATATATAATCTTGCATTTTCATTTATATGTTTATTTTCCGATAAAGAATCTGTCCAATATCGATTGCTTTTCTCTCTCTCTCCTTCAGGATTTTTCGGAAGTGATGAATAGCATTGTCGTGGTAGAGATCCCCAAGCCTATTGACCTCATCCTGGTATGGGTGCATTCTAAGACCAAAAAATTGTAAAATCTCTCTCTTACCTTCTTTAATAAATATTTTATTTGTTTTACGTTGTCTCCGAGTTCATTTTAATCGGGAAAAATTACTGTTCTTCCATCCTTACCCATAAGTCCACGAACACGCAAGGTCCAAGCCTGTCATTCCGTTAGGTTAGTTTAAACCGAAATATCCTCCAATAACTGTAATAAAGATATTTATAGCCTACCTAAGTGCTAGAATAAAGTAAAAGAATTTTATCCACTGTTTTATTGCATTCAATGAATAAAAATAAATTATCACTCAGTAGCAATATATAGAAAAAACTTAAATATGAAAATGTTTTTGGTCACTCAACTGACCATCTTCAATTCACACAGAAATACAAATCATATTACATAAAACATAACATTCATTTACAATTCAAAACATACATTAAACACAATCATTCATTTGCAGTTTAAAATTTACAGTTTTTGAATTGTAAATGAATATTATGCTCTAATGAGCAATATGTAATATTTCTGTACGAGTTGAAAATGGTCAGTTGAGTGACTGAAATATTTTTCATATTAAAGTTTTTTCTATATATTATTATTGAGTGCTGATTTCTTCTTAATATGTAATGTTTTAACTTATGTAAGGTTTGCGAAATAATTCACTTATCTAAGTCAAGAATTACCTATATGGGTTTTAGATTAAATATATATTTAGAATTAAAAATATATCATTCTTGCATGAATTGCATGAATAAACTTCCATTTATATAATTAGTATATCTATAAATAAACCTTATTCGAAGTGGAAAAAGATAATTTTATTATAGAAGTACTTTTGATTTCAATAAATCATCATCAGCTATTCACAAAAACAATTAAAATACATTGTTTTGGAATACAATATTCGGAACATTATTTAAAAAATTTAAATTATTAAAAAGAATTATAACGAATTGTTAAGGTTATATAATTAAATTAATAAACAAATAAAGGGAGTCTTAATGTCATCTAAATAAATTATATAAGAATAAAATAAAATAATAAAATTAAATTAAATAATAAAAATAAAATAATTAAAATGAAACTGTCAACTTAATTCGGAATAGTATTAGAAATATTACATAAAAATCATATGGGGGGTTTTATAAACCACTGTGGGGATATAATAACTGGTTGGTTATAACATACATCATACTATTATAATGTTCAGTGACAATGGCTTCTACCATTTTTATATCACTTAAACCACTAGTTCAGATTTTACTTATTTGTCTTATGACACGTGCTTGACCCATTGGACGTTGACGTCATACTGGTAACAATGTTTGACGAGTGCAGTGAAGCTCGTTTTTCTTATATTATCTTGGTGTTCTCTCACTCGGGTATCTAGAAACCTCATAGTGCTACTGACGTACATTTCTTGTCTATCAAGATCATTGTTGTAGATAGGAATGATATATACACCGGCCTGTTATAATGTTGTTGTTGGCGGTTTGATGTTCTTTAAATTGTGAAAGGTGGTATGGAGTCGACTATAAGTTACAAATTTATTATTTTTTGCTAATGTTTTGGTCACAGGCACAATAGCTTTATGGTATTGTACAGGATGTAAGTACACTTTATTTTGTTGTTGTGCCGTCACGGAAGTGGAGGAGTTATGCCAATATTTATCAATAGATCTGTTAATATTTCTAATGAATGTTGCGTCATAACCATGCATTATAGCCTGATCAACTATGAAGTCATACTCAACTTGTTTAGCCAAATGGTCCAAGCAATGTATTCGTAGCCTCTGTCATCTTACTAATGTTTTGATTGTTTTAACCATTCTTTAAAATTTAAATGGAAAAATTAATATTTAAATTTTATATAAATGAAATATTTATATTTTTCATTTTATTGTTTCATAGTTTTTAGATTATTTTCTTAAAACTGAAAATAGTTTGTTTTAAAATGATATAAATATTTAATCAATAGGTAATTTTAAAGATGAAACTATAAAAGAATGTTCAAGTTATCCTACTACACCACCACCTTCTCCCTCAGGACATACTGAAAAGAAATTTGATGAAGATGCATTAGTACAGATAAATATTATTCTTATTGATAAATATTCTTCAGTTTTTGCAACCAAGTATAATCATGTATGATTTTTTCTTAATTTAAATATTATATAAATACAGTAAATTGTCATTAATCCAGACATTGCTTTATGCAGACCTTTACTATATTTATTGGTATTTCAAAATGAACTGTATAGTAATATATTTTCTTTCCACAAATTAAATATTGCTTGCTTATACTTAAAACAATGAATTCTTATAACAAATAGAATAATAATAATCAAACATAAATTCCAAATGATTCAATAACTTATAAAAATATTAATTTTAATTTATTCTAAATTATTATAGTTAGGATTATTTGGGCTAGTATTCTGTTGTTATTTCATCAATTAATTCCCAGTTTATAAAAATATTTATTTTACTATAAATATTGTTAATATTGAGGTTGAATTATTTTTTATTCCACAAATTTGTATTAGAATGATATCACTTTATTAATGAAGAATATTGTTTATAATAGGAGAAATTGCTTCAAATAAGCAATCCCTTCTATTAATCTGGATTAATGATGTCTTATTGTATTATATTAAATATCAGTTTATTTATATATAGTATCCTTTGTTTTTCCTATTTTTGATATCTTGAAATATGCAGAGCAATATATTCATATACTTTTATAAATCAGAAATAAAAATTATTTTAAATTGAAAATAGTATGATTTAAAAATCAATTACCTTTAAAAAAATGTATCTCAGTTATATTTGAACTTGAGAAATAAATAATGCATTTATAAGATGCTTTTAGCAATGCAAAGTAATCCTTGACTTACAATCATTCATACTTGCAGTGATGATATAATAACTAAATTCTGTGATTGGTTAATGCAATTAACATGCATGTGCACTCATGCAAAAATGAACTAATATATCAAAAGCAAACTGTTTGCATCTGGTCCCTGTAGTTAAGTTTATTGTTTATTACGATAATATATAGTATGATGATAAATATTAGGTGGTAGGAAATTCATAAATTTAGGACATTTCTGACTTCTGACAACTTAGACTTATGATCTCAAAATTCAAATGGAATCCTGTTGTAAGTTGAGAACTGTTTGTATTACCATCTTTTTATATATATGAAACATGTTAAGTGTTTTTAGATTTATGAAACTATCTCTGGATCACTTTGAATTTGTCATATGTAATAATATAGAGTTTTGAATGCATTTAATCAGTGCTCTCTAGAGATTCAACTTAAATCTATTAATCACAAAAAAAAATTTAATGATCAATAGTATCAATCTGATTTACATAAATATTTTTATAAACATTGTTTTGAAAAATTAAATTCAAAATATTATGATGGCAAAACAAAAGTAATACATTCTTTAATTCTGCAATAATATACAAATAGTACAATGTATACAGTACATTATACTATTTTTATATTATTCCATTGTGTATATAATAATCAGTTAATCTTAAAATATTTATGGTATTTTTATGTAACATTAATTAAGCATAGAAATAATTGCATATTTTGTACAGGAATCCCTTGATTAGTGCGGTTAATAAATCCTCACAATACACTACATATATCAAAACTGCACTAATCAAAATAAAAAACCAATGGGAATAATTATAATGAATTCTGGAAAATATCAAAATTATAAACATGTATTTTTTTCTCTCTCAAAACGTATCTATATTGCATTACATATACTTTAAATCATTGAGGAATATGTATAGGTATTTAAAAATTTATAGTAACAATTAAAATTAATTTTTCACAAAAAAAATTTATTTTTTACAAAATTGCATAAATTTTTTAAAAAATAATTGCATGTTCGTAGACATCAAATACTGGAGAGGAACCGAAGGTAAGGCTGGCTATATAATATTGTAATGGCTATTATTAGGTAGTTGCCATTTACACTAAATTTATTAATAAATAAAATTATGAACGAATTTTTAAATTCGTTCATAATTTAATAACTGTTATTAACAATTAACAATTTAATAATAAAAATATAACAGTTAGATGACGAAAGTCATAATATTAACAGATTTTAAAAATAAATAAATTTATTGCAGTGCTCTAATCATGTAGACTAAAGTCCCCAACATTCAGTTGCTAATGCTTCAGAGGGTTTGCAATAAAAAAATAATAAAATAAAAAAATGCACTTGTTGAAACGCACTAACCAAATTTGGCACCGCATATATTAAGGGGTAGTCTCAAATTTTTGCGCACTAATCAAAATCACATTATTCAAACCTGCACTAATCAAGGAATTCCTGTAGTAAATTATGTTATATATAATCTTTACCATATTTCTGTTAGAAAATAAAATTTTATAAATTTGTGTAATTACTGTATGTACCATGGATCTTCTATAATTAACTCTGAAGATTTAGAAAAGTATATAAAGAAAAAATTTGCATAATTGTTGTCTTGATTTTTGCAAAATTGTATAAATACAGTAACAAATATCAGATATTCTAGAAGAAAATTTCAGTTACTTTGTCTCCACAGAAGTATTATTCAAACAGTAAGTTAAAAGATAGAAAAATGAAACCAAAATGCACAAAGTTCTACTGCAATAGATGAAACAGATTTCAACATTGATCACTGCAAGAACAGATCAGTATTACAACTGAGCTGAATTAAAAATACATGGGATCCTAATACAAATAGTTCTCAGGGATCATTTATTTTAAATTTATATATCAAGAGCATCAGTGAAGTGTACTGGTAACAGGCCCTTCAAGAGACTCTCGATACCACTGTGCAAAGATTAATCCAACATTGGTTCTGATTTTGCTATTCATCACTATATTGAATTCTTTTTTAATGTGTAGTATCTATACTAAAAAATTATTTAAAAAATAATAATAGCATTTTAAAAACAATAGGAATTTTATATGCATATGAACTGTGTCATAAATAGGTCTAGGAAAATATATTTTCTTCATATTGTTATTTATTTAAAATAGAAATAAAATAATTTTTCTAAATACCAAAATTAAAAATTGAATTTTATGATGCCATATGGACAAAAGTTGAAATGATTCAGCAGAAGAGGACATTGTAAATCTAAATTGTATTTAATCCTATTAATAATATAAAAAAGGGGACAGATTTTCAGTAAAGAATTTCATTGTATAAATTACTTTTATTTTAAAGTTCAACTATATGATGACTCTGTATTATTATTATTATTATTATTATTATTATTATTATTATTATGTAAGTACATCAATGTGGGCACGGAGTAACTCCAGGTCAAAGTGCTATGTCAGACACGAGTCAAAACATAGCTACTTGTGATATGTAATGGTGTGTTAACTAACTGTCTGTGTCAGTGCTGAGAAACTTTCTTACTAAATTGCATGTATTAAGTAGTGATGCCTTTTGTAGTGTTATATATGTCTTGGGGTGTAAATCTAATGTTCCGAGGCTTTTGTGTAGTGTGTGGGGAATTACTCCTGTTGAGGATAGAATGATGGGTACTGTTAAAACCTTTTGCATTCCCCAAAGATGCTTAATTTCTTGTGAGAGTTCTGTGTATTTGCTAATTTTTTGGGTGAATGCATCCTGGATGTTGTTTGTATCTGGTATTGAGATGTCTATAATGTAGGTAACTTTGTTTTGCTTGTCTATGAGAGTGATGTCTGGTCTGTTATGGTATAAGTTTTGTCTGTTATCATTGTTCTGTTGTAATATATTTTGTGTGTCGAATTATCTAGGATTGTGTCTGTTTGGTTGCAAGCTCTTGGTGTATTATGTTTGCTACTTGGTTGTGTCTGTGCAGGTAATCTGTTTGTGCAAGTAGCTTGCAACCAGATGTAATGTGTTGAATCGTTTCGGGTGCTATGTGGCATTTCCTACATGTGTCGTTTGTTAATGTGCTGTCTTTCAGTATGTATTTTCTGTAGTTTTTTGTGTTTATTACCTGGTCTTGTATAGCTATTATTATAAACCCTTCTGTTTCAGTAAATAGATTTCCTCTGACTAACTAGCCTGAATTTTGACGCTTTGGTTTTCTGTAAATAGATCCCCCCTGACTAACCAGCTGTTTGATGCTTTAACGTCAATGAAGTGTTTCTGAAGGTCATGTGGGTGTCTGCCATGGAGTTCCTTTTTACACCAGGATGTTTTCTTCTCTTGTATGTGTGCAGTGTTATTATTGGGTTTGAAATTGTTCTAGATTTAATGGTGTCATGTTTCTATCTGCCAAGACTATAGCTTTATGTAGTTGTGATGTATGTTGTTTTTTATGAAAGAACTCTTTCAAAATATAAATCTGTCTGTCATGTAAATATGGAATGTCAATAAGACCACATCCATTTTCCTTGCGAGGGAGAGTAGTTCGTTCTATGGCAGATTTCGGGAGATGGTACTGGTATTTTGTAAGTGTTGTTCATGTTTTTCTTTGGAGTGATTCAAGTTCTGTCCGTGTCCACTGTATCACTCCAAAGGAATAAATCAGTATGGTATGGCAAATGTGTTGATGGCTTTCACTGTATTTTTTCCATTCAGATGTGTTTTGAGAATGTTATTTAATCTGTTGGTGTATAGTTTTGACAATGTTTGTTCAGTTTTCTTCTGTTCTGTGAGTCTGGCTTGCTGGATCCCAAATATTTGTACACCTCACCCTCTTCCATGGATTCGATAGTGTCTCCATTTTCAAGAGAGAAGCCTCCTTTCTTTAGGACTCCCTTTTCTATGTGGAGTGTTTTGCATTTGTCTAGGCCAAACTCCACGAATATGTCTTTTGAAAATGTGTGTGTGATTTGTAACAGCTGTTGTAATTGTGTTTGTGTTGAGGCGTACAGTTTGATGTCGTCCATGAAAAAAGAGATGTGAGTGTGTGTAGTGTGTTGTTCGGTTTTGTCTAATGTTGTAGCCACAGTTTGATGTGTTCAGTTTGTTGGACAGTGGATTTAGGGTGAGGCAAAACCAAAGTGGGCTGAAAGAATCGCCCTGGAAAATACCACGTCTAATGTGTATGGGTTCTGTGGCAACGTTATTGTTATTTATAGTGACATGCAGTGTTGTTCTCCAGTGTTGCATTATGTTTTGTAGGAATGTGATATATTTGGTATTGATTTTACAGAGTTGCAGTGTCTGTATAAGCTATGAATGTGGTATGCTATCGAATGCCTTTTTGTAATCTATGTAAGCTGTGTGTTGCATAGTCAAGTGTCTGTGTTGTCTGTGTACTTGTTTTAGTATTGTAGTGTTGATGATCAGCTGCTCTTTGCACCCCATGTGACTTCTATGGCAGCCTTTCTGTTGTTCTGTGAGAATGTTGTTTTCTTCGATGTGTGCGTATATTTTGTTGGTGACATGAGGTTAAAATTTTGAATAGTGTTGGTAAACATGTGATTGGTCTATATTGTGATGGGTTTACAGTGTTTGTGCTCTTGGGTTTCATGAAAGTGATGCCGTGTGTAAGAAAGGAAGGTGTGTCTTTTGGTTCGTGAATGAGATGTGTGAGATGTTTGGCCAGTTAGTCATGAAGACAGGTAAAATGTTTGCCAAAAATTCTGGATGCCATCTACACCAGGGGCTTTCCAGTTGTGAGTGTATTTAATTGTGTTTGTGAGTTCTTCTCTGGTACGTACGTCTAATGTGCGTCTAATTTCTGGTACGTCTAATGTGCGTGTCTCCTCTTCTGCGATCTATCTGGCTCTCTGGTTGTGTGTAACTGGTACTGCCCACAGGGCAGACCAGAAGCTAGTGAGTGATTGCTGTGTTGGTATTTCTCTGTTTTGTGGTTTTTTAGGCTCTTCAGTGTTTATATTTCTGTAGAATGTCTTTTTGTTTTTTGTGAATAGTGCATTGTCTTGTTTACGTGCTAGGCTGGTTTTGTATTGTTTCAGGTGTTGTGATTTTGCTGTAAGTATCTGTTTTAGTGTGTCTATGTATTCTTTAATATGTGTGTTGTGGTTTTCATGGCATGTGTGTGTTTTTAGTTTTCTGAAAATCTTTCTAATAAATTTCAGGGTTTTTTGCAGATGAGTTGTTTTTTGTGTATTGGGTGAGTCTACCTAGTTCTGTTCTGATTTCATTTATTTGTTTATTTGTTTTTTGAGTCGTTTTTGCTAGGCAGGTTTTGAGTGGTGTTTTGTGTTTGTGCCCATCTTATTTGGAAGTGTTTTAAGACCTAGGTGTGTAGTGACAGTGATAGCAGCAGCATAAATGTGTGTGTGTATTTCTATGAAAGTTGTTTCTGCATTAATAAGTTTTGGTAGAATGTGAGTAGAATGTGTTGTACAGTTGAACAATACATTGTTCATACAATGTATTGTTCAACTGTTGAGAGTTGTGAACTTTAGGAATGCATGAACATTGTGTGGGATCTGTACCTGTGAATTTGGTTAATGTTTCCTGGAGTGTGTCAGTGGGTCACTGGTCAGTGTTGGTCTGTGTCAGTGTTGTTGATGGGCTGCGTGTTGTTATCAATGTATGTTATTTCTGGTGTCAGTTCCACTCTGTGTTCTATTTGTGTGTGTGAATTGGTTTCATGTTGTGATATGTGTTGTGCTACCTGAGTTTTAATGCTTTCTAATGTACTGTGTGGTACAAGTTTCTGTGGATGATGGTTCTTCTTTGATCTGCTATGCGTTGTTCTGTAACTGTGATGTTTGGATATCTGCTTGTGAATTTGTCATAGAGTTCCCTTCTGTACCCTGTAATGTTGGTTTCTAATTTTGTAATTGTGTAGTATATATGCATGATGAACTCGTTAATGTCTGTTGTCCATTTCATGCATTGGCATGGTTTTCCAGCCTTGGTGGTCTCTGATTGAGTTTCCAGGGAAACACTTTGGGCGACATTGGCATGGTTTTCCAGCCTTGGTGGTCTCTGATTGAGTTTCCAGGGAAACACTTTGGCCGATTGGGCTTGATGTGGTGACCCGTTCCCTACTGTGGATATTTGTATTGCAGTAGCCTGATTTGGGTTGGTGCTGCTTTCGCCACCAGTGGCCAAGGGAGACTGTAATAAACTTTCCGAATGTGAGCTTCTGCCTAACTCACAAATGCGGACCTTGTTAACCCGGGCGACATCCAAGCTGGTGGGCTGATTGGGCTCTGATGTGGTGACCCGTTTCCTACTATGGGTATGTGTATTGCAGTAGTCAGGCTTGAGTTGGTGCTGCTTTTGTGGCCAAGGGAGACTGTAGTAAACTTTCTGAATGTGAGCCTCTGCCTAACTCACAGACATGGATTTTGTTAACCTGGGTGACACCCGATCCGGTGTGCTTTTGTTTTCTGCTGTGTATCATTGCATACTAGAAAAACACCACCGAGGTGGGGATACCTGCTAGCCTTTAGTTGAGCATAATGGAATAGCCTTCTAGCCCAGGGTGACCCTACAAAAAATAAAATTTCTGGCTTGCATCGCCTATTACGCCCACGTACACCCCTCCGCCACTTTGAGGCAGCTTAGCAGGATTCAGGAGGGGTTATTATTATTATTATTATTATTATTATTATTATTATTATTATTATTATTATTATTATTGTGGCTATTATGTTTAGTTTAAGAGTTAATTTACATTTGACATCCTCTGCCTCAGGATACCGGAAATACATGTTATGAAATGGAATTGCAGTCTTCCTAATGAACTCACTTGACATGACATCTACTCTAAAATAATATCATTGATTCAATTGGAGAATTAAAGAATAATTTTTTACTGATGATTTATAATTGATAAATATTGTCAAATTATAAAGAGGATGATTTGGATTGTTTTATCTGTAGATTAGAAATTTGTTATACAAATGGATGTAAATAAGCCAAGCATGGAATTTATAGGTTGCCATAAAAAGAATTTTTGCACTAGAGCAATGAGGTATAATCCAGAAAAGCAACTGTATTAGTGACTTCCAAATCTCTTGTGATATTGAAAATTGAAGAATGTTTTTTTTAATCATAGTGTAAAGGTAGTACAGAAAGATATTATTTTTATTATTATTTCTGATTAATAAATTCATTGATGTTTTGAATTTTGGATTGATCATTAACAACTTTCTTTTATCAATTTTATCACTTTTTCTATATATGGGTCATAGGTTATGCTGGAATAATTATCATCATCTTGTCTCTGCATATCATTATTATTCTTCATATTTATTATATGTAATTCATTATTTAGTTTCTTTATCACATTTTCATAGATTTCATTTATGAATGTTGTATATGTATCCATGTTTACAATCTTACTGTAATATATTCTGCACAAGCATTATTAAGACAGGAATAGAGCAATAGAATACCAGACTATATTAAAACATCTTTTCTGATTGAACCAACTTTACTACCTCCCTGTCATAGCATATTGACATTATGTCTAAAATTTACACCATTCTAAAACTGGAATGCATATGAATCTGAAATGGCCAGCATCATATAATACAATGTATAAAAACAGAAAATTATAATATATATTTCATCACAATAAAAATTCATTTTTTTTTATATATGAACAATATAAAAATTGTCATAATATTTCCTCAATTCTTATGTCAAACAAATAATATCAAAACAAACTTTCATTCTCTAATTTGAAGAAACAAATCATCACTATATTAGTTGAAAATAACAATTTTCCAGAAGCAATTATCCAAAGCATTACAACTTATTCAAATAATAAAGATGAAAAATAAAGAATGAAATCAAAATAAAATGTGCAAAACAAATTTTAATGAAATGGGACCAGCATACATTGATCACTGAAAAAGCAAACTGGTATTCATATATATGCATAATAATCATCAATATATGCTTGATCAGAAACATTGAAGATTGAAGAAATTTAATTAAAAATATCAGAAATACCCAAATCTAAGTCATACAATTATCCACAATATTGCAATTAAAAAGTAATTAGGTTATATAAATGTAAAATATGAAATATTGCATTATCAATACATAATTTTAATATCTAATAAAAAGTAAAAAAGTTTTATACTGCATATTATTTACAAAATACATTTGAATAAATATGTAAATTTTATTCAAATCAGATATTTATGCCAGATACCATATGGCAGAGATGGATAAATTTAATTCATATAATCACAAACCATTGATTCAGGAATTAAATCCAGATCAATTGCACTGGCCAATAGCAAAATTTATTGGTGGCATTGCCATCATAAGTCGAGGATTATCTGTACTTTATTTCCACACTTTCTTGACTCAAATCAGTCATCATCAAAAAACAATTTGGAACACACATTCTATATAGATAATTAAAACTTATAATTCAAACTTTAAATTAATATATTATATTTAAATTCAAGAATAAATGCATGCAATAGAAGAAAAACAAATAATAAAGATATAAATATTTAAAAATAGAATAGATGATATGTAATAATTATTAAACATTTAACTGTTAAAAATACTGCACTTAAAAGGAGAAATATTGTTAATGTTGAGAAAATAACAACAAATAAAAGATATCAAAATACCAAAGTCCCTCTAGAAGAGAAATTTCAGTAATCTTGTAGTTTAGGGCCCTGATATTTACTCACCTAAGCAGTATTTTACTATTTTGCATAGCATTACTGGATTTTCTATTTTAGAATTAAAATATAGGAAATTTTATTTAAAATAATTAAATCATTTTATAAATTAAAGTATTTGATAAAGTTTATTATTATTATTAAAAAATATTAGATATATATTATACCATAATTATGGTATAATATTTTTATAAAATGAAAAATTAAATATATTGTTTACAAAATGATTTGATTATTTTTAATAAAAATTTTTTGCATTTTAATTCTAAAATAGAAAATCTGATAATGTTACACAAGATCATTAAACACTGCTCAGGTGAGTAAATATCAGGGCCTTAAACTGTAAGATTACTGAAATTTCCATGCAAATTCAGAAATATGAAATAAGTTTAAATTATTTAAATCATAAAAATTTAATTAAATTCTAAATATAAAAATATATCTACCTCTTCATCATGACCAAATGCCAAGAAGAATGACCGATTTGGTCTAAAACCTTTTTCAAGCAGATATTCTAATGCTTCTAGAGTCCCCTGAAAATTATTATTATATTTAATTAATACATAATGAAACAATACTAAGTGAATCTATTTCATAATAAGATGGCTCCCATATTATTTATAAAATTTATCTTCCATTATTGTTGTTAATTTTGTTAAATTGAAATTTTACATATTTTTTTATACTTTAATATATATATATCTGAATTTTATAACTAATTTGAAATTATTGAATTTATTATTATAATACTAATTTGATCAAATAAAAATTGAATATTTTCAAAATAATTTGATATTTATCCTAAAAGTTGCAGATAGTTGCTACACATGCAAAACAATCAGGACAATTTCCAACCATCAAATTTTATTAAAAATATCAAGAAATAACACACACCTACAAAAATATGACAAATTTAAAACAATTAAATATATTTCAGAGAGGAATTTTCTGTAAATTTCAACATTCATTCTAATACTAATTTTAAGAAATTGAATTCTAACACTTAGCATATAAGAATTAATTTGCTGATTATTAGAATAGATAGAAATGAAATGAAAAAAAAATGTATACTTTTCTAAAAAATTTACATTCTAATAATTTCCATATATACAGAAAAATTCTTTAGAATAACCTAATTTATTTTAATAGTAATAATAGAGAAAACTATTATTTATATCAAAGCAAAGAAGAAATAATATATGACCATCAAAAATCAATGTTTATTTTTAAAAGTTTTGAAAGAAAAACTATAAACCTATTTATTAGCAAATCATTCCACAAACTAATATCTTTACTGTAGTAAAGAAATAAACCATCATGATAGTGAATAAAGTTTTGACCAATATCCTGGTACCAAATTCACTGAAGATAGTTTATCTTGTCAATTGGACAACAAATCCAATCTAACACCTACTAAAGTATTCATTACTATCTCCAGCAAGTAGATATGGACACATCTATAATGGGCCAAATATACCTCCTTTATATAGAGGGGAAGCAATTTTCTGGTTCGGGTAGGCTGGGATATATGTATCCACTGTCTGTCATCATCTTGATTCACTGTTCATAGTAGTTGTTCCAAAGGTCACTGAAACAACAAAATGCTTATTTTCAATTTATTGCCCAATATATCAGGGTCGGAAAATTAACCACTCTTATTAGGATTATCTTCTATCAATTTGGGACTTTATAAAAAAAAAATTATATTGTCACATTTACTCATGAAAAATTTCTACATTGACTGTTATAAAAATAAATTTTAATAATTAATTAATATTTATAGCTATTAATTTTTAGAATATTTTATACACAAAAATTACAAGTAAATATAATTTAAATTTGTGTAAAAATATTCTTTTAATAAATGTGTTAGAAATAATATGCTTATTAAAATTTTCAAAGAATATTTTAATAAACATATTTTTATTCAAATACTTTACGAATATTATAAAACATTACAATTCTTATATTTAAAATATAATTGATTCTCATCTCAGATTTACTATTCTTAAAATTCAGATTTCATTTCAATGACACTTTTCTTTAATTTAAATCACTAAATGCTTTTAATAATGCAATATCTTCAAAATATTGAAAAATATCTTACAATAAACGAAAAAAAACATTCCAATCTATATCATGCATGTTTTCCAATTACATAATTTAATCTGTATATTACTAAACTAAGTCTTCTAAACATATTTCACATACACATTATCATTTTCTTTATCTATTATACAACATACACTTAAAAGAAATAAAGATATTATTGGTTAAATCAGTGGTTTCAAACTGAAATTGCATGCAGGCCAAATGCACAATTCAAAAGGAAATGAAATGCTGAATATTTTTAAACAAAATTATAATGAAAGGAACAAGAGCGAAAGAGGGAGTAGTTACTGATAGCACAGCACAGGTTGAGTACAGTACCTTTAAAACTTTATATCATTATTTTATTACCATTAAATTGTAATAATTTTCCATCTGTTACATGTATTTCAACAAATAGCTAAAACATCTTCTTGGGCTATGTGAAATTGCTTTGCAGACCAGATGCGGCCCATGGATGGCCAGTTTGAGACCACTGGCTTTAAATCAATAAATTTGCTCTTTTCTGTCTCTCAATATTATTGATAAATTAAAAAAACAAACTTTGTCTAAGTTACAGATTGAAAAATATTATTAAATGTCTGTTTTATAAAACATGTTTTTATAAAAAAAATGACAAATGTTGCAAAGAATGACAGATATGGTATAAAAAATAGCTATTCTAATATTTTTAGATCTCTTAAAAATTATAATTCAAATTTGTCAAGATACTTATGATTACATAGTCAGTCTGTTTGGGAGCAGTAATGTTGGCCTAGTCTGATAGCTGTCTAAATTAAGTATTATATGATTTTCCTGAAATAGAAATTTGCTAGTATGATAACTTGTAGATTTCCATTATATGCCAGTGTAGTCTAATTTATCAGCCCCCAAACTTTTTAATTATACACACTTATCAGAATAATAGTATGCACCTCTTACAACAGATATGCATTACGATAAACAAAAAAACACAATCCTGAAAATTTCTTATGTAATTAAATCATTTTATAAATTAAAGTATTTGATAAAGTTTATTATTATTATTAAAAAATATTAGATATATATTATACCATAATTATGGTATAATATTTTTATAAAATGAAAAATTAAATATATTGTTTACAAAACGATTTGATTATTTTTAATAAAAATTTTTTGCATTTTAATTCTAAAATAGAAAATCTGATAATGTTACACAAGATCATTAAACATTGCTCAGGTGAGTAAATATCAGGGCCTTAAACTGTAAGATTACTGAAATTTCCATGCAAATTCAGAAATATGAAATAAGTTTAAATTGTTGAATATAATACAAATGATGTAGAACTGTTTTGTATTTAAGTCTTACATAAAAAAATTTTCAATTGTTGAGAATCAACCACATACAATTAACAAATAGTTTACATTGCAATGAAAATACAAAACATAAATTTAAAACATGCTTAAAAAGAGAAAGATCCCAAAAATTGATAAGTTAATACCATTTTTGAGCACTAGCATTGAGAGCCTTTAATACCAATTAATACTATCATTATCATCATTAACATCAATTACATTTAAAGTATAGTATGTGTAATGATGATAACAAATAGCTAAAAATTATCACAATAGATATTCTGCATAAATATTGTCAGGAACACAATTCTAAAAAAAATTCTATTCTGTTACTGAAATGATGAAGACTAGTTGTATGTGATCAAAAATGTTTCTCACATTACATTAAAAGTTTTTGCTACTTTATGCTTTGCATGTTTTTGACTTAAAATTACATATGCTCTATTTTTTCTAAGATAACATTATATATTATTTATTTTTTTTTTTGTAAAAAATTTTGCATCTATGATTCTTGGTACATCAGAATAATAATACTTAAAAATTTCATAGAAAAGTTGTTTTATACAATTCATTTTGAAATTTCCTGAACTATTATTATTCAATTTTGATACATATTTATGAAAAAAAAAATAATAAAAACAATATATTTATGAAGAAAATTAATAAAATGAATAAAAACCAAATAAAAATGGAGGAAAAATTTTTATAAAATTTAATATGGCTAATATGGTGTAGTAAATGTCAAGGCCATTCATAAGCTGAGTTCTATAAGTATTAGTCTTCAAAATTTGTGAATAAAATAACTTAAAATATATAATTAAATATAAAACAAACTTTTTATTCTTTTTTAAACATTCAGTAAACAAAAATTTTTCTTTGGTGTTTTCTTTTATAAGATTTATATAATCTTCAATTTTCATTTGCATTAACTTCTACTTATTTAGTCCTGATTAAATTCACAACTTGAAAAGAAATAAGGATTAAACAATATTTAAATAAATACCAATAAAATAACTAATATTGTTAAAAATAAAATTGAATGTATCTTTTCTAATTTTTATGCCTTTAAAATAATGGAAAAAAATATATATTATATTTTATAGTTTTGCTGTTTTTTTAGTTTACATAGCTTTTCCTTAAAACAATATTTAGCATTAATCGGAACATACTGTAATTTGCATAACCAGTTAATACTAACTCTCATAATAATATATGAAAATAATTAAAATATCTTCCTCATTAATCTACAATTAATTTCTTCTATAATAATAATAATAATCATTTTTAATCTTAGGAAAAAAATTTGAAATTAATGTTTCTACATTTCATAAAATGCTTGGCTTAAGATGATTTAATTATTTGCTGATCTGGAATGTAGTTTAAGTCAAATGTTTTTCGATCATTTTTAGTCTTTAAAACATTCCATCAATCAAAAATTGTCGTAGCATATTAGGAATAAAGAATACACAACTATTTTTTAAAATAATAATAATTATATTGAAAAACTTCTTACTTTAGATATTAAATAAAAGCAAACAATAAGCTAAATAAGTAAGAAAAATTAAATGAATCAATTAAATTGACTATTATTTTATAGATAAGTAATATTTTCACATTTTATATTCATCTGGCAATGCCAATTATACAAAAACATATATATATTAAAAAATTTTTGAAACATATTACAAGATGCACCCAAGGTATCTATAAACTAAAATACAGGGCATCATTGAAATTAGAAAATCTACTGAACTTCTGATAAAAATTTCAAGTAATCTGCAGATCTAGTGACCATGGCCTTCTGCCACTATGGATGCCATTGATTATAATTGAACATTTTTCATAATATTCCTTAGTTTGTTTGAGATATATTAGTTTAGTTAATCCAATATCAAATATGATAATATTTGAAACTGGGAAAATGGATTTGTCAAAAAAAAAACTTTTAAAACAGTTTTAACAAATCTGTAAAAACTTTTCATTAATCAATACAAAAAAATCAAAAATTGACATACTATAACTTTTCATGAATTTATAGAAAAAATGTTTATTATTACATAATTAAAAAATCATTACTGGAACAAATAAGTTTATGATTTTAATTATTTTATTAGAATTATTGAAAATTCCTTATAGAATTATTTTACTTTTATTGAAAATTTTAATAAATTAAAATTCTTAATAAAAGACTTAAAATAGAAAGTTTTTTTTTCAACTTATAATGAAAATAAACCTTGATATAGATATGATTTTAGTTAAAGATATATATAATGATAAAATTATATAATGCATTATGTCCTATCTAGTTCCTAATACTTGATAAAATAATGTAAAATAGAAAATTTCTGCTTAAGCTAAACAGTTTTCAAATAAAAGATCCTCTTAGATGTGAAAAGAACAATTAACATAAATGATGTAAGTTAAAAATGTATAAATCAATAAATCTGTAATAAAGTTATATACGGTGAGTATTAATTTCATCGTTTATATATAACAGTAAAACAAAAACAAAATAAACTATTACCAATATCCACTGCTATTTAACTTAAAGCAATGTCATTTTACTGAAACCTGTATCAAAAACCATAAGATTAAAATTAATAACGACGAGATTGATGCTCGCACATAACGTGGTTTACTAATTTCGAATATATGAAAAAAACCATAAGATTAAAATTAATAACGACGAGATTGATGCTCGCACATAACGTGGTTTACGAATTTCGAATATATGTATGTCATTAAAAGAAAAATTGTATACGAAAATACTCTAAACACTATCCATTGCCATCACTGATAAGAACAGCTTACCTGCGAAGCTTCCAAGTGAACAATTTGTGAATCTTGCGAATGACGGTGGCGTCGATGATGTTTCTTCGGATGTTTTTTGTTAGGTTTAGGTGACATACCACCACCCACGAACATAGTTGTTGTTGTGCGGTTATGAATTGCATAAAAGGAAATCTGTAAGATCGAGTGAGTAATGCGAGGAAAGACATTCGTAGTCTTCCCGTTCGGAAGCCAAAAGCGCTAAACGACGTTTGCAACTATACAACGAAACACCGCACGGCTATTCGTCATAGTTTTTTATTATTTTTCTTCCTCTACCTGTACAATACTGTATTCACATTTCGAAACCTGTAATAAATACAGTACGTATTTATTAAATAAAAAACTGAATATGTCATTGGAATTCTTGCGTAATACGATAGTTATTTTTATTTTTCTGTAAATTTAAACTTAAAATTTTTATTATTATTTTTAATAAAATAAATTCGTAAAGATTTTTCACATAATATGTGTTATCTGTTAATAATAATTAAATCATATATAGTATTTTATTTTATATATAGAATATGTATATTTCTAAACGTTCAAAAAATTACATAAAATTTATTATGAAGATTATTTAAACTAATTTTAAGATAAGTTACGGAAGTACTAATCTTAATATTGAATTATAACCATAACAATCATCCGGGAGATTAGCTACTTGGCAACACTACTATGATTTGCGGAAAAGAATATGCAACGTTTAACTTTAAACATACAATACTGTACTTATTTTTATTAAAAAATAATTCATTGTAGTTTGTGTATGTATAAATTGCACTTAAAAATAGTTTTAGTTATGTTTATTACACTAGGTTTTATTGCGTTTCTATTATTACCAAATTAGCATTTCCGATTACATTATTTATTTTCGAATTGATAAATACGAGGTGTGGATAAAAATTCTATAAAAAACCTAAATGTAAAAATTTTAAATTCAGTTATATATTTAATATGTATAATAGAAACTTTATTAACAAATACACTATTCAATGCTTTTCATATCTACATTAGAATTAATTGTAACGCTGTTTGTATCTGGAAAATATTGCCGAACTTTAAACCGCTGGTTGATTTATGTTGCCAAATCGTACAACAGATAGAAATGGTAACTCTATCTCAAAGCCGATCTTGAGTTAACCAACACGTATGAAGCAGTCGACCTGAAGATTGAAGAATGGAATGGACTCGATCCCATTCTGAAAAACTGGAGATGTGGAATACAACCAAAAATAAGTCGGATAGATGTGCTGCGCAGCAGTAGCATTTTGAGTTTTGCTAATGCGGAGGCTCCGCTGTTAAATAAAATACAAGTACACTTTTGCTTTTTCTTATTTGAATAAGAAAAGAGAAAAATGATAATATTTTAGTAAATATTGTTGATGAATCTGAAGATATCCACTACATAGCTTTAAATCGCATTAATTAACACTACTGTATTCATTGAGATAGAAGAGAGGCTATGAATGATGGGTAATGTACAGTTCGTAAACGAAAGTTGACATTTTAAGAACCCACTCTTCCAAGACACGTTAACATAATCGGATTATCGAAATCATATTTATTCTTAATTTTGTGATTATTAAGATCAAGGCGTATAACAGTGCGCCGGGCCAAGTTCGAGCGGCGCTCGATCTTGTATATAAACCATATTTGCCATCTCCATAATTTCGTATCCGAATAAGCTAAAACGAAAATTGTATATGTTGTTAAGCTTTAAACGAAAATTGTACGTTCTGGGCCCTCACGACTTTGTAAAAATTTGAAGCTTTAATATCAAAGTGTCTAGGAGATAGAGGCCCCAGAAAATCGCAAATTTGGGCACTGATTCACTCGTCAAAATTATATAGTGCTTCCCCTAAACAAAGAAATTTGAAATTTAGCACAAGTATAGGTCTTAGGATACAAGTAAAGGAAAAATTCTGAAAATGCCAATTTTTCAATTATTTTGTGATTTATTTACTTCACTCCAAGCGATTGAGCGCGTCGCGTCGTATCGTATCTGGTAGTGCGGCGTCGCCTATATAGCAATCTTTTTTAATGAATGTATTGATGACTATAATGAATATATCGGTTATTACGAAATATTTTCGTGGTTCCGGCCGAAGATATACTTTATCACCTGTATTATTAATACGAAACGGATAATTCATAAACATCGGTTAAAATAAAAAATGGCATCGCGCGAAGAATTATTTAGCTATCATAGATTATTATTTATTTATTCAATATAACAATTTAGCAAAAAGTACTGATCTCCCACCAAAAACAAAAATGGGCCAAGTTCTATTCTATCAGTTTGTTTGGCCACCAAAAGAGTAGAGATCTAAAACAGGTGCCGAGTTCCATTTCAGCCTCAATGTTGAAAAATGAGATTTAAATACTGAAATAAATTCGACACAGTGTCACATCTTCAGGCTTTTACTTTGCAAGTTTTAATATCTACGATAGCTGGGTAATAACTTAATATAACCCAGAAACTTGCCAAGTAAAGGCCCCGATCTAAAACTTACCAAGTAAAAGTCTGAAGAGGTGACACTATATTAGAATTTATTTCGTATTTAAATCTCATTTTTCGACATTGGGGTTGGAATGGAACTTGGCACCTGTTTTAGATCTCTACCCTTTTGGTGGCCAAACTGGTAGAATAGAACTTGGCCCATTTTTGTTTTTGGTGGGATAGTAATTTACATAATGTGATATATAAATAAATAATCTTCAGTTATATAAACATTATATAGCTTGTTTTATTTTATTTCATTGTACAGCGAATAATAGATTTATAGTAGGATTGTAATTTATCTATCACGTAATGATAAATACTAAATTTTGGCATTTCAGAATTATGAATTTATATTAAACTTAAAAACTAAATTTTAATGGCTTATTTAATTTATAAATATCTGATAACTTTTTATAGCTAGTTTTCTTTTGATTTATCGCAGAGATTTCATCAAAAGTAGATAATAGAATATTTCTAATTTTGATTAAAACTATAACAAAATCATAATTTAGAAATAATTTTAATCATTTTGTAAGTTTCAAAATATTTAATGAAATATAAAATGAATTATTACAACAGCAAAATATTTCATAATGCACATAAACATTGTATATTTTGTGATTTCTGGTGTTTAACAATGGAAGTTCAACCATTTTCAATACCCATTTTTGAAGCATTCAGTCATACAATAAGCCTCTGTCCATTGTCTTCTTGTCCAACCATTGTCAACTCAATAACTATATTTCGTGCAGTTATTAAATTTTTTTCACGAAAAATTTTTATACACTATTTCGAAACTATAAAATCAATCTCAGTCGAGTCATTTTCCGACTTCATGAATTTAAAATAAATTGTATAGCATAGTATAATTTTTTATGGATTATCACAATGGACATTTAGGTTTTAAAAATACCGAAATTCTGTATTAAATTCCTAATATTAAAAAATGCACATATTTTACAGATGTTCCAGATTATACGGGACTGTCCTGGATTTGTGTTGTTTGTCCCACAATGAAAACTGTCCCGGAAAGTATCCGGGATTGGACATTTTCGCAAACGCACAAAGTTGCCGTTTCTTCTACTTCGTACTAGATGACACTATTGTTACTAATTGACAACAAATGTTTCTACCTGTGATCATGAAATTAATTATAATACTATTACGGAGATTGTTACAGAAATAGCCGATTTAAAATTCAAATAAAAAAAAAAGAATGGATACGCAGTATCTACCACTCACTGTACGCAACACGTTATGAAATTTAGAAGAGAAGGATTGGTCCAAAACAGATTCCTTCAATGTCAACAGTTTTTATGAAAAATGTATCCAATATTTAGAACGTTTCACACTATTCGAACACATCTATTGTTTTAAGTGGAATAATCTTAAATGCGGTATTAATTGGCAAAATGTACAAAAAAATTTTTTGAATACATTTCAAAATTTCATGATAAAATTGAGCTATTCGATGTTGATAAGGAGGAAAGGGAATTTTTGATGAGATATCATATAAAAAGATATATGTTGATGATACAAAAATAAAATGCTTGGAATGAACAAAAAAATGCAACCGATGCGAGGTGGATAGAAATGTTTAATCACTTCGATACGAACAACATATCATTCAGGAATATTAAGAAAATAATTGGATTTGCATTATGCTTGCCGGGCACCAATGGTGCATGAGTGCGAGGAAAGTTATTTCAGTGGTGAATAAGTTTTAGATCTCACAAAAAACGCAACTGAGCGTAGAAACATTGAAAGCAATATTACAAATTAAGTACAATTATTCCAATTTCTATGAACAATTTTATAAGAATATTTCAAATAATGATTTATTAAAAATTTCACTTTGCGGAAAATATATATAAATACCTGTAATGTAATTATTTATTTAATATTATTCGTTATATTGATGGTTGTATCTATATAGTCATTTTTAATATTTTTTGTATTGATATGTAGTTAAATTTTGTTATGAAAAGAAAAATGTTTTAATTTTTTTATTAATTTATCAGAAGTATGTATTTTTTGTAATCTTTATATTAATAAACGCATGAAAAGATAGATCCAAGATATTTTAATGACGCTTAACTAAATAAACTAAGAAAATGGTGCCCTTACAATTAAGCGTTTTATTATTTTTATTTGGACACGTCTTGCATTTCAACATAAAACATCTGGTCACTTTAATCAAGATGTATGTTAAGATTCATCAGGAAGGACCGTCACTGGAAACGCTTGGATCAAACCAACACTTGGATAAAAGAACAAACCAGGAAAGAAGACATAATGCTAGCAATTAGAAACACAAGCTGCGTTGAGTAAGCCACATAGCGAGATATAATGATGGACAAAGAGAATTACAGAATGGCCACAAAATCAAGGGAAAAGACATCTGGCAGACAATACAAACGATAGAGATAACTGAAGAGAATAATTTTGTCCATTACTGCTGATTGTCATTGATTCATTTGATTCAACTCACTTGAAGGATCCAAGCATTTGATTCGATCTTTTGATTCAATTCGATTTTTGAATGAAAGAATACAGGGCAGGAATATTCACTAAACATCATAAATACATACATACGAATCTTCGGGAATATCAAGTCCCAGAAATACAGTAGATTATAAATTATTGAACAATTTTATATATTTGAAAATTTTTGTACCTATGGGCCCCAAAGAAGTGTTTTAACATGCCTTGGTATAATATATTCATTGATTCTGTTTTGTATTGATTCGATGAATCGAACTGACTTTGTGATTCGTATTGATTGGTGATTCATGTTTACTCAATGGATCGTGCCCACTTCTCACCCAAAGCCTTCTACACATTACTAATACTCTTTCTACTCACGACATACCTCCCTGCCGGGGCCGGCTCCCACGTCAATCTATCGTTGGAATTTGTATATAGTTGCTTTGTATTTGGTTATGTATGTATATAGTTATTAATGCTGGAGGGTGGAGAAGGTGTTATTGTTTATGTATGAATATGGTTTGATGTTGTGGGTTAAAGGTTGAGGTTATTGGTGAAGTTTATTTAATGTAGCGCTAATTGGAAACGTAATGTAAACAAAGGCCCGTTCTAAGAAAAGTAAGGGGGTTGCTATGGCAACGGAATTTTAGATTGCATGTTTTGTAACGGTTATGGGAGTGTTGCGTCTGAAGAGGGTGCAGAAGCACCAAAAACGTTAGTGCAGAGTTTAATAAAGAAAAGTTGTAACTATACTGCGTGTGGTGCTGTTTTTTAAATTAGTATATTTCTTATGCATTCCTAGGGGTGTGCTCACAATACTTTGGAGACCATTATTCTAATTGATTAAGATATCAGGCCATTAACCCAAAGTTATTGATCTGACTCTGGGCCACGGCAAAATTTTTATTTCCAAAATAAAAATTTTTAAAACAATTATATTATTATTAAATTAATTATGTTTTACTTCATTACTTTAGTCAACAGATTATGGCACCATAGCAGTTAATTTAAAAATAATTATTAATTACAATTTAAGTCTAATTTATTTCACAAAGAATCATTTGATTTGTAATATTTGGTTTATATATTCCCTAATTAGGTACTATTATGATGAATTATTATACACTTCTTAACTTGGAAATTGCAGATAAAATTCTGCTTTCCTTTTTTTCAATAAAGAGATTTTATATAATATAATCAAATGAATCTAAGTATGATGATATTTTTCATTATTTTTTAACTTTAAAAAAAGAAAAAATCGTTAAGTATTTTCATGTAATTTTTAAATCCAGCTTTCTCCTAAATTTAAAAAAAATTTTTAAGCAATTCTAATATACAGGGTGTCCAGCAAAGGACTCCCTGATTTAAAAATTAAAAATCACAAAAACAAAGATCGATAGAAGAATGCAACAAATGGTATGTTTATTGTGAAAGCTGTAAGAATTTCATAAAGAAGTTTCAAAATAATAGTTACAAAAACTGCTAACAGATGGCACTGTACGCTGTACAGCTTGTATTAGCATGCGTAAATAAACTCATCCTCTGCAAGCAGTCTTTGTGAACACATCACAATCTTTTCGAAATGTCCAATGCCCGCAGTACAGAGATGGCGCAAACGAACAATGAAATTTGACATATACTGTAGTGTGTCAGCGGAAATGGATTCAGATGCCACACAGATCAATGATTCAAGTTTGTCCAGTGTGGTGAGATGGTTCCGGTAGACAGTGTCTTTCAATGTGCCCCACAAAAAGTAGTCACAAGGAGTCAATCAGGCGAATATGGACACCAATCCATGCCTGCGGTAATACAGTGCCATCTGTTAGCAGCTTTTGTAAGTATTATTTTGAAACTTCTATATGAAATTCTTACAGCTTTCACAATAAACATACTGTTTGTTGCATTCTTCTACTGATCTTTGTTTTGGTGATTTTTAATTTTGAAATCAGGGAGTCTTTTGCTGGACACCCTATATATATATTATATTTCTTTTGCCCAAATCTACTAATTTTTACATAATTAATAAATTAATCTTCCTCAAATAGATTATTTGAAATATAGAAATTTTACAAATTTCATAATAATGAATTTCTATTCTTTAGTAAAAAATTTATTAAAAGCTGAAATTTCACTTCAAAGTGGCAATAGTTAAAACTACAAGAATCATACAATCTAAGCTAGAACTATGAGAAAATTTAATGAATTAAATTTTCCTAAAAAAAATCATCAAGTTTACTTAGTTAATCTTTCCCAGTTACAAGATTATTTTCTCCAAGAAAAGAAGGAATGGTGATATCAGCCTGTTAGTGTTAATCAGCTTAAATATTGAATAAATCAAGAGGCATGGCAGTGATTCTAAGCCAAGTAAAGCAGTCACTAACCGACTTTTATTACTGAAATCATTACAGCCAAAATTCAACTCACTGTAATTTTGGTTCTACATTAATTATTATTAATCTTGCAATTATATTCAAGAAAAGTATTCAATAGGACACAGATTGTCAAAGCTGTAGTTTCAAATCCAATTTATAATAGAACTAAAACAGTTTAAAAAAAAAAAAAAAATCAACAAAAAAGCATTATTTTTCTTCTTCTCCTTTGCACACCTTTACAGATCATATTATTCAACTGATATCGATGAAATTTGGAATATAAATATTTTTAGATTATAGTAGTGTCTCCCTAATCTGATACATACAGTTCCAGGGCTTTTTGGATTTCAGAGATTTTTTGGATTATTGGCTGTTCAATGAAAAAAAAATGGAATTACGCAAATGAATACGCTCAGTTTATTAAGACTTTTCTGTCACTGCTTTTGCTGTTCAAATCTTTCACAAATCCTTCAATTTTATCTTGATTTTTTTAATGTCATAAATAGTGGCTCATCCAATACCATAAAATGAAGTCAAATGACTAAACTTTTCTCCCAAGTCAAGTTTCTTATTTATTTCTGCCTTTTTGACCACAGTCAATGTCTTGTGTTTTCGTTTTTCACTTTTTCCAATTTGTGACATTATGTAAAGATAAATAACAAATACTCATACAGTAAAAATACTATTTTACAGTAAACAGTGTTTACTAACTTAAAATTTATTCTGACTATAATACCTGCACAACAAATGAATAGCAACTGGCAATTTGTTTTTTTGTCAGTTTCTCTCTCTCGCACATGGACAAGTTGTGACATGAAAATTTCACGTGGGCGGCACAACAGTTCAGAGAGTATCAGACTTCTGGAAGTATTGGACAGGCAGAGGGTCAGACTACAGAAAGACTCAACTGTACTTGGGTCCCCTGAAAATTTCACCACAATCTGGTCATAATAAAGGAGGAAATGGGGGGGGTCTGTTTTCCATAAATCCCTCTATGTATTGCATTGTTTAACTATTTTCGATTAAATTTGGAATATAGGCAAATCATAGCTCAATTAATGTTACTTTGAAAATTTTAGCCCTATTGGACTAAAATTAAAAGATATAAAAGAATGATTCTCTTTTCTAGAAATGTCTCTATATATTATTTAACCAATTTATATTATTCAATGTAGCCAATGTGTTCAACACTAATTATATTATTCAAACAGTTTTGAACAAATGCAGAATTTAAATACTACTTATGTTATTTAAGGCTTTCTTCAAAATGCAGCCCAACTGAGTCAAAATGAGAGGAGGAGATTTTTTCATCCTGAACTCTTCTACATGTCATATCACTCAACAGATTTTGACTAAATTTGATATGTGTATATGTTTATCATTACTGTATTTAAAAAAAATGATATCACATCAAAATTATCTAATATGTAAAACGATAAATCAGGTACAATATTAAGAAATTAGGATTTTTGTTATAATTTAAATGTAGCTATTTTGATTGATGTTATTTTTATTTCTTAACAAGTCACTGCATCTAAATTTGTTACAATTTAGATACAGCTACTTGGTTGACAATTGAATATATTTTCAATGCAATTCATAAATACTATGCCTAATATATATATTTTCATAAATACAGAAAACCTCTAATGTATGTAAGTGGATCATTCAGAGAAATTCTAAGTCAAAATATACATATGTCAGAGCATACCATATATAGTACAATCTTTATATATATAAAGATTTATCCAGTTATATGTAAGATATATGAGATAAATGCAGATAGTTTCCCCGAGTTCTTTTTTTCAAGTACGAAGTATTAACAAAATTGAAAATACAAACATTAACTGCAATAAATAAATGATAAAAATTCATAAATGCAATATTTCAAACAACATGCATAGCTATGCACTACAATAATACTATGTTTTGTAACAGACACTTTGTCATTTGCTATTAAGTAGAAAAATCAAGATGGTGGACAGAGAAGAAGAGAGAAATATTCAAAAGAAGTAGAATGGTTTTTGGCCACAATAAATGTTTTCAGATAGTTATAACTTAATAAACAAACAAATTTCTCTCTACTGACTTTCAAACATCAATAAATGGCAAAAAAGACAGTACTATATGGGCAGAAAAGCAAGTTTTTATTAACTGAAGCATTTTTAACTGTAGACACAGTTAGTCCTCTGTTATCAAAACTGTTGAAGAGGACTGTGTCTACAATTGAAAGAACTTCAGTTAATAAAAACTTATTTTTGCCAACATTTGTGTTTTTTTCTGCCCATACAGTGCTGTCTTTTTTGCTGTTAATTATAAGTTTTGTACTTGGATTGTGCCTAAAAAGTAGTTCATTTATATAAAAGTTTGTCTACTCATCTGTCAGTGATGATAAATGAAAATTCTTTAACATTTAAATGATATAAATAAATTCTTTATAATATAATTTGCTTGATTTTAAAGGCTATACACTCAGCCCTCGATTTACACGATAGATATGTTCCTGGAAAAATCGTGCAAACCGAAATCGTGTGAAACGAGACACAGAATTCATACAAAATATAAGGATATGTTCAATTAAACTGTAAACCGTGTAAATTGATCTAAAGAAAATAATGAAAAATCAAGGATATGTTCTTTATAACTGTGTAAAATGAGATAAAGATTAAAGGAAAAAAAAGGAGATTGGTTCATTAATTTTTAGACACAATTTAATACTTATACTTTTTCAATTTATTTTTGTAAATGAAAACAAACATTAACATTGAGTATGGTACGAAAAAAAATTAATAATATTCCATACAAATAAAAACAATAAAAGCATTCAAACATAAATAGGCAAGCAGCATGCGTGAGTTGAGTTTAGTTAAACTGCAAGACTTGAACAGTAAAAGTTAATAGTGAGCGATAAATTGTAAAAGCAAAAGTGGACTAAGAACTGAGTTATTCTGAATTGAAGACATAAATTAGTATTGTATGAGATAGTTATCGGATTTTGTATTGAATTTAGTTATAGTGAAACAAGGTTATTTTGTTTTGTGTGTAAATAAATTGGACTATACGAAATATAGTTGTATTCACTCTTTATTAATCTCTACGAACTTGTAAACCCACAAAATGTGACAATATGATACTCTTTTAATTTATAAATGGCATAATGCAAAACAATCAAAACCCAAAAAAAAAAAAAATTTTTTTTTGTTTTCATTTAAAAATCATGTAAAAGCGAAACTGTGTAAATTGAGTGCCATGCAAATCGAGAGCTACACGTGTTTTCATTTCTTCAGATAAACAAATAATTGTTTAATTATAAACTATTATTTTGTTGATTCTTTATTTAGCATTATAATCAAATTTTAATCCTGAAAATTTTTTTTAATACAATCTATAGGAAGTAAATACCTGCATTATGATTTCTTATTAAATGATTTGAAAAAAGTTTTGGGAAAAAATATACAAATGAATTTTTTTTAATGTTTAAAAATATATATACAGTATATTAATGTATTAAAAGTCTACTGCATGTAATAGATAAATGAAAAATAAGATGGACAAAACATGCATTTATTAAACAAAATAAATTAGAATAATTTAGAATATTGTATTTAATTATCAGATGTAAAGTAATTTCGAATATCCTGCTGAAGTAATTTCAATGCAGATTCCTCATAAAAATGTTCGCATTTATTGAG
>AYEL01090070.1:0-67700 GCA_000484575.1 Olivierus martensii | reverse complement strand
AAACCGAAACAAGCCCTAGAACTTTACACTAACCCCCTCTACAGTACAAATCGACACATCCATTTTGTTTATTTGTTGGTTTTTTCTAGCCAGACCCAATCTAGACTCCTTACCTTATCCTCGCCTCTGAAATTAAAAATTTCGATATATAGAAACAAATTTCAATGGAAATTTCACAGGACTAACAAAAACTTTGATATACAGAGAAGTTCGATATATGGAGGTCCAACTGTACATCCTTTATATTATTAAAAACCCTGCAGTGATTCCTGCTCAATTAAAAGACTGACATAATTAAGAAGGGAACAAATAAACACATCTTTAAAATAACAAAATAGAAACCCATGGTATAAATCAATAATTGGTTTTATCATTAGCTGCATAAAAAATAAAGTTCAAATTTGGGAGCAAAATTATATTAATTTTTTTACGTAAAAGTACAATAATTTATGTAAATTTATAAATTAGATCCAGCTCACTTTTTAATACTGTATTGTAGTATAATACAATTTGATGAATAATGCTGAAAAATCATTGATAATTCTGAGAAACAAAGATAAAAAAACTTATGAAGTGTTTTCTAATGGCTATAGTAAAAAAATGTTTCTATTTTCTTTACTTTTTTAATAAAACAGTTTTGAAAATTCAAAGGGACTCTATTGAAAATCTTGCTATCAGATGTTTTCAATGTTTAGATAAGCCTAATTAAAAACCAAATTAAACTTTTCAAATAATTATTTATCTTTAATCACTCAAAATAAATTAGTTCTACAATTTTTATTTTAAAAATTAAGAATGTTTAGAAAATTTTCTCTAATAATATATCATTAATAAAATCTTTTAAAATGAAAATGTGCATAGAATAAATACAATATTTTGATATTTTTGCTGTATTTTAAAAAATGCTTTTAAGAAAACTATTACATATTGAATAAATTTTGTTTTTTATTTGTAATGACAAAACAAATGATTATAATTTTATAAGCAATATAAATATATAACTGTTGATACACATGACAATTTCATTATTTTGAATGTTGTGATACATACTCTATGATGATTAGCGTAGGATAAATTTCATTGAAATTGATTGATAACTTTAATCAATATTGTACTAAGATATTTTTTTAAACTAATGAAATATTACTATTTTAAAACTAAATTTAATTTAAAAATATTTATTTATTGAAAAATAATTATTTAAAACCAAATTTAATTTAAAAATTTTTATTTATTGAAAAATAATTATGAAAAAGTATCAATTCAATATTGTAAGTACTAATATTGATGAAAAATCACTAGTGTTTGAGGCAAAAAATCAGAAATTTTATAGAATTAAAATTCAAAATATATTAAAACTGCTAAAATTTTTTTGAAAAATATTTATAATATATCTGAAAATATTGGGCTGGCCAAAAAATGTGTGTAGTTTTTAATATATAAATAAACAGCAATTTTTTTTATGGAAAGAAATATCTTTATTCAATAATGTATTGTCTGTTTTGACTTATAAATTTGTCCCATCTTTTGGATAGTTCATAATCCTGCATTCTTCTCCCTCTCTTTCCTTACCAAAAACTAATGCAAGTGCTATTTAATGACCTCTTTGGAATCAAAGCTATAGCCATTAAGGAAATTTTTTTAGGGAACAAACCAGATGATAATTTGTGGGGGCAAGGTCCAGTAAGTATAGAGGATGAGGCAAGACATCCCAGTCCAGCTCCTGTAATTTTCTCTACATCTGAAGAGATGTCTGGCATTATCATGGTGGGAGACTCATTCTCTTATGATTCATTAATTTTGGATACTTTTTTTGGATCAATCTGCACAATCTCTTCAGCTGACCACAGTACACATCTGAACTGTTGTTGTGTTCCTTGGAAGCAGTTCATAGAACAACATACCCTTCTAATCCCATACCATCAAACTCATAAGCATGATTTTGCTTAGGTGAAGCCCTGCTCCTGAAGTGGTTTGTCATGGTTCCCCACAATTTTTTGCAGTTAAATTTTTGTAGACAATTCATTTTATCATCATTCATCACACCATCTACTTTAGAAATGAATTTCTTTCTTCACATTTGCTAACTGAATCACAAATGGAAATTCATTTGACAAGATTTGCTTTAACTCAAACATCATGCCAGCTGACATACCCAAATTGATACAAATGGTTTTCTTCAATTGATTTTGAGACTTGGAGAATTTGTACATTTTTCCATATCATGTAATGAGGATTATTATTGATTAAACATTTTACTTGGTCATTCTTAATCTCCTTGGCTACCAGAGCATAATGCATCTTAGAGAGAAAAATCTCTGCAATGAAATTTTGCAAATCACTTCTGTCATACACATTTTTAATGGCATTCTCCTTGTAAAATTTGCATAACTTTTTAGATATACATTGCATTTTTATCTTTTCTTGAAATAAAATAGCGTGATATGTGGAAAATGCTCCTTTGGGATGTTCATCTTTAAAATTATAGATTGGGTTTGTTTTGTAATTTATAATTATAAAACAAGCTCACTCTTCAAACTTTTTGATTAAAATATAAAGTTAACCCTTTAATGCCCAAATTATCTGTTTTCAGTAAAAAAAACTTTTAATAAGAAAATCAGATTCTGTTCACATTAATAAAAACAATTTTATTTTCAAAAATTTTTTGTTTGACACATATAGAGTAAATAACCTAAGTGTTTCTTATTTGATACCATGGGATGTAAAGGGTTAAATGTTAGCTATCAAATAACAGTCTTTTAAGATTTGAATTAAAATTAGTACTGTTTCAGAGTGCTTGAAAACAATTACTGCCCAAAAATTGCAAAATATTTTTTGTCAATCCAATTACATTAATTGAAATAGTGTAAATTGAGCAGTTATTGTATATTTATATAAAATATTGATATATTGAAAAAATTTAATATTGGGGCAATAACATATTAAAATCTTAATGGCAAGATGGTTAAATATATTCAAAATTTAAATTATTAACTATATATTAATAAAAATATATAATATAATGAAAATTCCATAATTATTAAGATAAATAATTAATTAATGTATGTAAGTGGATCTTATTTTATACCATAATTATTAAGATAAATAATTAATTTATTTGTAAACAATAAATATATTAATATCAAAAGATTTAGTGATTTAAAGAAAATGTTATTTAATAAAAATGATCTATTTTTGCAAAACTAAATGTTTCATATTTAAAAAGTGTGAATAAGAGATGAGAAAATTCTATATAAAAAGCTGAAATTTTATAAATACAAATTTATATTATTTAAAATTGTTCACAATTATTTTATAAAAGAAAAAAAATGTTTTTAAAAAACTTTTAACTTTTTAAATTCAAATTTATTTTTAATATTTAATAAAGGAAGTGATTCCAATGCTGACAACAGTAACATAAATAGTTTCCCGCAATTGGTATTACGAATTTTTTTTAAAACTTTTTAAAAAGTGTCTTAAAAACTGAATAATAGATTTGGAATGAATCTTTAACACAATAAAATTGTTGATTTGTATTTTAATCATCAGTTTATAGGAGGCAAATCTTTAACTTCTAATATGTAGATTTTCCAAAAGGATCAACCTCTATCTGGTATAGATATCAAGAAAATGAACGATTAGTTAAAGTACAGGTATAAAAATTGAAGATTCACCCTCCCACCAAATGATGATTAAAAGAGAAAATTGAGAATTCCATTATGTTAAAAATTCAGTCCAAAATAATTATACATTAGAAAAAATGAAATGATTTGTAGAAATGTATAAGATGATGTGTTGATATATAGCCCAATGGATGATGTGTTGATATATAGCCCAATTCTACAGACAGTGCCACATTCTAATATTTGGCAGCAAAGATTTCTATTATTTTCAAACACCAAAATATGATTTAAATAATAAATGTTATTATTTTATTTTGCCATTGTCAGCATTGAGTCACTGCCTTTAATAAACTATTTAATTAAAAAATAAATAAAATAGCATATTTTATATAATCTAAAATTAATACTTCAAAAGGAAATTTAACTTTAATTTAGTTTCTAATTGGGAGTAGAAATCTTCAATTTTAAATTAATAAATTAAAAAATTATATATACATACACTGTTTATCACACCTTGGAGCCATAATATAATTAAAAATTGATGTTTTTGGTATTTTAGTAATTTAATTATTTGAACGGAACATAAAATAAATGGGAAAGTTAACTAGAATTTTTTTGAAATCTGGCTTCACGGTTTAACGATTAGTTTCGTGTGATAAACACTGTAGCCAGTGACATTACTGTTAAATGGATTTTTAAAATGAGCTATCAAAATAAATGTTAGTTGTTCGTTTTCGGATTTTGAACTTGTGCGTATTTTAGAGTAGAATTGTTTAATACTATAATTTAAAGATGTGTGTCTTAACCGAAATAACCCCAAAAATTTTTACCTCCAAGCAATGCGAAGAACAAGTGAGAGCACTGATGGCAATTGTGGAAGGGACGTCAACAAAGCCAAAGGTTTAGTTTGTTTTATTGCCCATAAAGTGGGATTTATATAAAAGCATGAAATATTGTGGTTATTTTTTGCATCGTGGATGCATGTTTCCGTTATGTATATTTAGTATACATTTTGTGTTCTTTGTGCATGATTGTTTTTCTAAAAACTGATTTGATGTTTCAAATGTGATTTAATTAAGAATAAAAAGCCAGGTTTTTATACCATAAATTTTCCTAAACTAAACATTTATAATAAACTTTTTTAGTGAATAGAATAAAAAATTTTCATTAATGAAATGTTATTTTTATGCATATTTGGGTATGATTGTTGTTTATAAAGTTCAGTCAAAGGCTAAATTATAAGTTCAAAACAAATAATACAAGAAATATAAATTCAGGTTGAATACATTTAAGGCAACAAGTTTTATTTTACATTACTGTTATATAGCATTTGCAGTTTCAATTAGCCAAAATATTGCCGTATTTACCCATTGTATATACAGAGAACTTCCATAAGCCATATGGATTTTTCCATAAAGAATAAACTTTTCATTAATAATGCGAATTTCCAACCAAATTTTGTAAAGAAAACACTGGTTTATGTTTTCTTCATTCATTAAAACCTAAGGCTCGTTCACATTAGTCAAGTTGCTTGACGGCATTTACTTGAAAAGATTTTGCTAATATGAATGTCTTATTTCAAGTAAAATAGAAAGGTGTTTTCAGGTTTCATGTAAGTAGACACTTAAGGCTGGGTCTCACAGGCGTAAAACGCGACGTCAGTACGCTGACGTAAATGCGTCGCGCACGAAACGTGAGCTTAAATGATGTTCAGATCGAAAGCGTACTACGCGACGTAAATAAACGACATCGTTTAGCTATTGGCTAATTACTCTGATATCATTTGAAGTTAACTGATTCAACATGGACCAATTTTCATGATCGAACATTTTTTTATCGTAAAGGAATCGATATTTTAAACATTACTTTTATTGAACACACATATATTGAACACGCACATATATCTTCTCTACTCGCCACATTGAATTACGAAATAAAATAATCTCTCTTCAGATTGGACGAATGCCAACGTACTCTTCGCGCAGCGCATAAAGTTGAAGAAAAGTCATCTCAGCGTCTAGCAATATACAGGAAGTGACATCATCAGCGTCGATACGCCAACATATTTACGCCTGTGAGACCCAGCCTTTATTCTACTTTTCACTTTCCTTGAAAGACATTTTGGATAATGTGAACTGCTGCTTGATTTTGACTCTAGCTGATGTTGATAAAGATGTAAATTAAGATCAACTCAAGTGGGGATAGTTGAAATGGAAAAATTTTTTTCCAAGATAAACACAAAATATAATTTGTTCTATTTATCCAATCATAATTTATATTTCAATCATTAAATCAATGTAAAAATTCTATCCTCCTATATTATGGATTAAATAATATAAAATATATTAATTAAATGTTTTTTAGATCTGTTTCAGGAGTACTACTATTATTTTTCAATTATTATAAAATAAATGTGGTATATTTATGTTAAAATAATTTTATGCAAAGTAAATTATGATTAGAATTATTCTGTCGCATTTTAAAGTGATTTCCGATGGCATTTTCTGATCTAAAGTGATTCTGTTAAAATTGTCAACTGAAATAACGTGCGGGATATCACTCCTGCGCGTTATTTCAGTTAACGACATTTTGATTTAATCTATTCGCATCAACGACTTGACTACATATGAACAGACGATTTCTTTCAAGTTTTTTCAAGCAACTTGATTACACGTAGCTTGAAAAGATTTTGCTAAATGTGAACGTCTGATGATGGTGAAGCTGTAAACAAGCTCAACTCGAATAGAAACAGTATAAATACAAAAATTTTTTCTGAGATAATCACAAAATATAATTATTTATTAGACCTATATAAAAATTCCATCTTCCTATATTATAGATTGAAAAAAGAATTATTAAATAGCTTTTCTAATATGGATCCACCTCTGGAGTAACATTAATATTTTTGATTGATTTATAATTTGTTTATTGTAAAAGTAAATGGATTTTTTACATTAAAGTAATTATGGATAGAGCTACAGTAAATTTATTGCCTTTAAAAGCGATTGTTTTTTTTTTCTGATAGTAAGCAGAAGCAGAGAGAGCGCTCTCTCTGCTTATTGCCGTCATTGACAAAGATATACTGGCCACTGGATAGTTCTAGCAATAGTCAGTAATGAATTAAATTTTAAGAAGGTCCTTTTAGACCAGAAAATTGTCTGAAAAAACAAGACTATGTTATAGCGTTTAAAAATGATTACTTTAATTTAAAAAGCACTTACTTTTACATTAACAAGTTTTAAGCAATCAAAAATATTAATGCTATTCCAGAGGGGGATCCATATTAGAATAACTATTTAATATTATGTTTTTTTTAAATCTATAATATAGAAAGATAGAATTTTTATATTGGTCTAATGGAACAAATTATATTTTGTTTTAATCCCAGAAAAAATTTTTGTGTTTACGCTATTCTCACTCCAGCTGACCTTGTTTACAGTTTCACCAGCATCAGCTCGAAGCAGTTCATATTATTCAAGTTGGCAAGTAAAAAGTAGAACAAGCGTCTATTTATTTGAAACTCGAATTCAAGTAAAATGAGACGTTTACATTATCAAAATCTTTTCAACTTACTTATTTGAAGGCAAGTAACTTGACTAATGTGAAAAAGTGAATTAATTATGCTATTGCATTTCAAAATGATTATTTTTTCTGACAATTTTATTAATTTAATTCCTCCTTGAGAATTGTTTGAACTATAAAATTGATTTTGTCGCTGATAGCCGTACAAGCTATGATAAAGAGCACAAAAAACAAAATCAGAACTGTGATAATGATTATTTTTTCTGACAATTTTATTAATTTAATTCCTCCTTGAGAATTGTTTGAACTGTAAAATAGCTTGTACGGCTATCAGCGACAAAATCAATGATAAAGAGCACAAAAAACAAAATCAGGACTGTGATTAAAAGCACCTACCCGCAGGCATTATTTCAGTTGATATTTGATTTAGTCTATTTACTTCAATGATTTGACTGAAATTTGAAGATACGCTTCAATTTACTCATCTTCAAGCAACTTGATTAATGTGAACGATGTTTTATACTTGACATGATACGAAACTTATACATTTCATTATTCAAATTCTTTTGTACATTTTGAAGTAATTACGTGATTATATGGATATTAAATTAAATATTTTCGTTCCAATAACTGTTATTTCTGTTTCATTTGGGAATTCAATTCGGAAAGTTCTCTTTATATATATATACATGAATTGTATTGTACGTTCAGACTATATATATATATATAACAATTATTAATATTGAATATACGGTAATGTAAATTCGCAGCTGTTTCTAGATATTTACAGCTGCAGGAGGATGTGCAACGTTTGCAACAATTCGATTAAAATTGGAAGGGAAATGCAGCGATAATTTTGCAATCGAGCATACACCGAATCATAATTAGATACTATTAAATTCAAATTCGGAGAATCTGCACACATTATAAATGATTAAAAATAAATTTTGCAGGTATACGATGCCATGCTTACTGACGAAGAAGGAAAACGACTACAGACTGTGGCTAAAGGAGAAAGAAAAGATATTGCTATCGTCGAATTTACTGCAGCTTCTTGCGCTATTATGGAAAATGCTGGACGTGTAAACGTCTCCATTCGTCGTCACGGGAAGATAAATAACCAAGTTAGCTGCAAGTGAGTTTATATCTATTAATTATGAGTTTTTTAGCTTCAAGTTAAATTCTGATTGATGATTTATGATTCTAGTAAATATTTTTATTGAGTATCGTTTATTTATAATATAAATAAAATTTTAAACTGTTTTTCTTGTATTTTTTGAGTTTGTTTAATATTTGTAAACAGGTTCGAAACTATAGACGGTACTGCCGTAGCTGGAGAAGATTATATAGAAAAGAAAGAAGTTGTTGTATTCCAACCAAACGAAACAGAAAAGAAAATATTTGTAGAAATAGTGAACGACAATCAATGGGAACCAGACGAGACATTCTTTTTAAAATTAAGTTTGTGCGAAGACGAAACTGAAGTCGCTCTGGGACGAACTTGCATCATGGAAATCACCATTCTCAATGACGACGGTGAGTTTCGAAATCCCTGTACAGTTACATTAATTGAATTTAGATCTTTTAATAAGATATAATTGAAAAAAAATTAAATATTGGTAAATATAATTTTATAGAACCGGGTATTCTGCAGTTTAAACGAAGAGGTTTACTTGTTAAAGAAAGCGTAGGTGTTGCATACGTACCTGTAATAAGAAAACAAGGCGCTGATGGCATCATTTCTTGTAAATGGAGGACAGTTGACAAATCTGCACTGAATGGAAAAGATTTTAAAGGAGGAGAAGGAGAACTTGTTTTTCAACACGCAGAAATAGAGAAAAGTATCGAAATTCCTATTATTGACGATTTCGATGCAGAAAAAGACGAACATTTCGAAATAGAAATTCTTGAACCGAAAGGTGGTGCTAAAATTGGTCAGATTAATAGGACTACAGTTACTATTACTAATGACGATGGTGAGCAAATTAAATGCTGTGTTACTACTAAAAAAATTATAAAACGTATTTTAATTAAAAGTTCTTTCTCTCAGATTTTAACTCTATTATGGGACGACTTATGGTGATGACTAACGTCAACATCGATTCTCTTCGATTGCAATCAGAAACCTGGGTCGAGCAACTGAAAGATGCTATGAATGTTAATGGAGGAGATTTGGAGAATGCAACTCGGGTTGATTATATTCTTCATTTTATTACTTTTGGCTGGAAAGTAAGTTAATTTTGTCTGAATTTTTCCTGGTAATTAATTAATTAATTATTTTTAAATAAAACAATAATAAAATTTAAATAAATATTTACTAACTGTACTTTAACCTGTTTAATTTTACTGCTAACATAGCTGTGTTTATAATTATTTAATTTTTGAAAACAATAAAAATTATAGAAAATATTTGGTGATGTTTTTTTGTAGATTATCTTTGCTTTCGTTCCTCCAACATCCATTCTTGGAGGATGGCTAACATTTTGTGTGTCACTAATTGCCATTGGGATATTAACAGCAATCATAGGAGACATGGCATCCATATTTGGCTGTTTGGTTGGTTTGCAGGATGCTGTGACAGCCATAACATTAGTAGCCCTAGGGACATCACTTCCAGATCTATTTGCCTCGAAAGCAGCAGCTGTCCAAGAAAAATATGCTGATAATGCCATTGGTAATGTCACAGGGAGTAATTCTGTCAATGTCTTCCTGGGAGTAGGTCTGCCATGGGTGATTGCATCTATTTATTGGGAATCACAGGTAATTGTTTTTAATATGAAAAAAGTAATTTAATTATTATTAAGTATCAAGTCTAATGATTCTTTATTTTAAAATTTATTGAACTATGTTCCCCTTTTCATTGAATTTCTGTTTACTGAAAGGTGCAAGTGTCGGCAAATGTAAAATACTAATTTACTCTACATAGCAATCTTGAAATATTGAAACTCTGATTTCAGGGCAAGGCTTTTGAAGTACAAGCAGGGACTCTTGGATTTAGTGTTGGCATCTATTCAGCATGTGCGTTTCTCTGTATAACTTTACTGATGATGAGAAGATGCATCAAGAGATTTGGCGGTGGAGAATTAGGAGGAAATAAAGTGCTCGCTCAACTTTCAGGATGTTTTATGATTTTTCTCTGGATTTTATATATAATTCTATCTTCACTTGAAGCATATAATCACATTTAATGGAGATAAATCATATCAAATCTGTTATATATGGTGTTAATCAAATTTTGGGCATTGTACTAGATTTCCTTTTTTGCTCAGGAAATGATATGCAATCTCAAAACAATGGAGGAAGAAATTAGTATGAGAGTTGTTCCTATCTGAATGAAGTTAAGCTATTCATTTTGTTGCAAGAAGAATTAATTTCATACAGAAAATCATTGTACTGTAAATATAAGAATTATATACGATATACATGAAAAATAACTTATTGAAAAGTTTAACTAAAGACGATTTTTTTTAATCATCTGTATTTTATGATGATTAATACTCTACAAACTTCATAAAAATTTTTTAAAAACAAGTAAAATGTTAAAATTAAAAAAAAAAAATGCTTAAAAATTTCAGAAATCCAGTATTTTAAATTGCAGATTTTTTGAGATTATTTTGTGTAATATCTTCTAAAAACATCATATGTTGTATATTTTTATATTATTTTCATATCAAGTTAATTTACCATATATTTTTATTAATTATATAAAGATTTGAGATCTGTATCAACCATTACTTTATAATTATCCACTCTGCCATATTACCTCAAGTAATGATTTGGCAACAATTACTTAATTAGTAATATTTATTAGCATAATCAAAGCTTATGTTAAATAACTGTCTTCCAGAAAATAAAAAGGGTAAATCTATTTTATTTGTTATAAAAAATTTTTTGATTATTTGTGCATCTAAGCCTTCTTTTGTACTGTTTAATTTTAAACAAACAAAACAAGGGATTTATTATTTTATAAATGCAGAATTATAATTTTTTTTTGACAAAAAAAAATTATAATGTTGCCCTTTATTCATACTTTCTACAAAAATATAAGCTGATGTCTGACTGTTTAACATGCAGTATATCCTCCATCAATGGGTAAAATAGCACCATTGATCATATCTGATTTGTCACTGAGAAGATAGATAATTGCATTCACAACTTGTTCAGGATCTGTAAAGAAAGCAGTGCTTATTATGACATTTGCTCATGTTTTTATGCTACTTTGTCTTCCTTCCAAAACCAAATTGGAATCATAGCAAGGATATATACTGGATATAAAAAATTATATATCTATTAATGTTTATAAAGTTCAACAGTAAATTTTATTATTTATAATTAATTTTTTTCAATTTTGTTAGTTATTGCTGATAATGAAATCATTTTCATAATGATTTAGTGAGTTAATATTTTTACAGAAACTTTCTTCTTGTTTAATTTTTGAAAATATTACTATTATTTTTACCATATCTAAATTGATGCTATCATAGGAGTATTGAGTTTTTTTTTGTTTTACACCCCTTTCCAATTAGGGAGATTATTAAGAGGTGGGAGCAATTTCAACCATGGCTATACTAACCATGGGCCCATACATATGGAGAGAGGCCAGATAATGAAGGACGAGGATTGCCGGGCTGGGCCCAGAACCTTGAAAAAACTTTTTAGGAGATGACTTTTCAGAATTTAGATACTGATACTGAATGTGAATCTGGGTCTCCCAGCATTGGCACACCAATGCATTATCACTTGGCCATCTGGCCACCATATATTACAAATAGCACAGTCATAAAGCATATATAACTCTTGCTATGACACCAATTAAAATAGATTTTTCTTGAAAGATATCTTTCATCTTGTCAAAATATATTGTGATTCCTAAGAGTTTAAAATATTTCATGTATTTTCAATAAATATACAGAAATTCTAAGCCCAACTGTTTAAACAGTCATTTTTCTTGGATTTTAATCTTGAACATATACATTTTCTGATTACGACATGTAATTTTTATCGAATAATATGAACAAAATGTTTGATTTCAATTTCTGGTTTGATCTATGATTGTTTAAACAATTGGGATAGTTAGATTATTATCTGAAATTAAATATATTTTTAAATAGTTTTCTGATTTTAAAACACTACTTTTATTTATTATTGGAAACAATGTATTTGTTTTCATAATGTAAAAGCTATATGTGATAAAAGGAAAAAATGGGTATTGGTTTTATTGATATTTAATCATTAACACATTTTCACTGTAAGAAAACTGCCTTCTGTATTGGTATCATGTTTATTGTGTACTTACACAAATGGCAATATAATAGTACTGGGTTAAAAAAACGATTAAATTACTCATGCAAATGTATATACCGTATGTGTGTAAATGTGTGTTTATGTTTATACAGAACATGGATAAATATGTATGTATATTTCTCTAAAAAGTTAATTCTTAGAGTATACTGTTATTCAGTCAATATACAGTGTATATCAAAGGTCTGGAAATGGCAATATTTTACCCAATCACAATAAAAATGAGCATGCATGTGAAAAATAATGTAACAAACAGAAAACTTTGCCATTTTCTTCAAAACTGCCATTATATTGTTCATAACACAGTCATCGGTGAAGACTGACAACTGTTATGAGCAATGGGCTTCATTGACTGCAATTAATGTTTGTTTATTGATATAGGCCACTTTAATAATAATAATAATAATGGCTCCTTCAAATGCTGAATCAAGAAACCAGGTTTTGATAAATAGTGGATTTTGGATGTATCTATAAAAAGTTTGCCATTTGTGTTAAATAAGTGAAGTCGCAAACAAATGGGACTACTATTTCCCATCCATTTTTGAGTGAGACTCCTCTCCCACCTTGAAAGGTGATGATCTCACAGAGAAATGAGCAGGAATATTCCATCCTGCATTATTTTGCATAGCAGATGCCCATTCAAGTTATGCATATCTTTGCATAACCATAGCAAAGTTTCTTTGCACACAAAATTGTGTGTGTAATTCTTGTTAACTTTATTGCTGCACCAGACTTTTGACAGATACTATATATAGTATATAGTAGTTGTTATAAAATGTTTAATGTGAATATGGGAAAACATATTGATTTTTGCACACATGGTTGAAATTATTTGTACATGTTTATAGATGTTCTATATATTTATCATATTCTTCTATTTTATGATAGTTGTGTTTAGTCCACCCATTCCAAAGCAAAGATCTGTTAGCTTGTTTATATTTTGCATATTGTTAACTGATCTACATAATAAAGATATTGTTTTGTGGAAAATTTGAATGTGTATATATATAATTTTTGTACTCACCACAGAATCGTCCTAACGGAATTTTCGACTTCATATCCGCAGCTTTAACTGGATCACTCCAGCCAACTTTTGCCATGTCAGTGAGTACTACAGTGGGATTGACAGAATTGACACGAATCTAAAACAAAATACAAAAAGAAATTTAAACGATTTTAAAACTTTTGTAAACATTAAGATTCTAAAATATACTTGATGAGGTCCGAGTTCTAATGCCATTACTCTTGTCAACTGATCCAATGCTCCTTTAGATGCACCATATATTGCATGGTCTCTAAAAGCTACCATACCTGCTTGACTAGACACATTTACAATTGCACCACCTTTCCCTTTTTTCTTCATACCTTCTGCTACAACCTAATTACCAGAAATGTTAAATTAATTAAAATGTTAGTTACATAGAATACTTTGAATAAGTGATAAACTTACTTGAGATACATTAATAACTGCCTTGACATTGACAGCAAATATTCTATGAAAAAGTAAAAATTTATAACAGTTGTTGGTTAACCCTTTTAGAAAATAACAATTATTTATTTTACCTGTCAAAATCTTCTGGTCCAATAGTGCCAAATGGGTTAATTATTCCATAACCAGCATTATTTACTAATAAATCGATATTTCCTAATTCTTCTACAGCTTTTTTTGTTTTATCCCAATCAGCTAAATCAACACAAACTGTGTGAATGCTCGGAACCTGTTTTGAATTTAAATTATTAACAGCAGAGTTTTATTACTGTATTTTCATAATTGTTTCTAAAAATACAATTAATGATTACTGCACTTATTTTAATTATTAAACATTTTATGGTATAGGATTACTTTTAGATACAAAAGTATTCTGCTTAAAAATGTATTTTATAATTTAGAGAAATGCATAAGATAAATCAAGCAACTTTTTAGGATACGGAAAACAGTAGATCATGATTGATTGAAACTCTAACACAAGATCTGTTTGATAAATCAAACACCATACTGCAAAAAAATACTTTTTGCTTAAAACTAGCCATCTTCAGCCTTAACTAGTGTTTTATTATTAAATATGCCCTTCTTCCACACACAGCTGAGAATTACACAAAATTTTAAATCAATTATTTAAGGTTAATATCTTTATTATAGTTAAAGATAACTCTTTTTTTTTATAATATAAAGTTCACTTACACTGCTACCTATAAATTCCAAATGATTATAGCACTTTGAGCAGGAATACTACTATATTTACACCAATAACACTAAAATTATACACCATAAAAAAAATGTTTATTCGGTTTATTCATTGAAGCGCTTTTGGCTTACAGCCCTCATCAGCGGTACATTCCATTACAGATCTGTAATGGAATATACTGCCAATGAGGGTTGTAAGCAAGCAGAAAGTGCTTCGACGAATAAACTGAATAAACATTTTTTTTGACGTATAACTTTTTTTTTAAGTGAGGGTTGTAAGCAAGCAGAAAGTGCTTCGACGAATAAACTGAATAAACATTTTTTTTGGTGTATAACTTTTTTTTTAAGATATTAATCCAAAATAAAGTAAAAACCCTAAATGAATAGCTTTAACTGAAGCAAACTACAAGAACATTTAAAAAATTTTTGAATAGATACCTTACTTAGTGTGTTAGCAGTTTGTTCATTATTTTGATTTTATTTTAAGGACTTTCATTATAAATTCCAAACAATTTGATTTTCCTTAAATTATCATTTAAATCCATATAATTATGTTTTACATATATATGTTTCAATAAATAAACTTTCTTGAATAATTTTTTATGTTTTCTTTATTTGTAATTAATTTTATCGGGAGAAACAATTGAATATATATATTTATGAATTATACAGAATGCAAAAACACATTCAGACAAGGAAAATTAATAGTAACTTTTGGATAATTTAATTACACATACACTTTTTATTTTGTAATTTGCAGAGTTTTTAGAATAACTTTTATAAAACAAAAGCACTAATTGCAGTTAAGTCTATAAAATCAGTATGAATATTTATTAAAAAAACGTTTTCGATCTTTAAACAAAAAAATACAAGTTTAGAATACAAAAAATTTTTGTATTCTAAACTTGTATTTTATTTAAAGATCGAAAACGTTTTTTTAATAAATATTCATACTGATTTTATAGACTTAACTGCAATTAGTGCTTTTGTTTTTTAAAAGTTTAGTTATACATATTTTATTTAATGAACTTGTAGTATTACAGTATTAACACTTTTTATCATATCTCTTTCAATTTACTAAGTGAATAAAGAGAGATATGATAAAAGGATTCCAATTATCTAAGTAACTATGAATCCAATTAAATATAACTTTTTATCTTTCACGAACATATATTATTAGAATATAGTGCTGTTTGCACTATTGAATTCATGTATATATTTATCACCTTGGTTTTTTTTTATTAACTATTTCATCCCTTGTGTAAACAGTTGATCAATACGGTAAAACAAATAAAGTTGTGTGTGTGCAATAAAATAAATAAAACTAATTTTTTCAATACAAAAAAGCAGGTATTTGTTTCTAAATTTAATTTATAAAAAGTTTTGCTGTTTAAAGTGTTGCATTGCGGAACTTTCACAGTATTTTAAATATTTATATAACCTAAAATTTATAAACCTGATTGATAAATTTTTTGAGGAAACATGAGACTTATCATCAAAAAAGTAGATAAAACAAGTATTGAAGTGGAGAAGCCTTGTTGATCCCCCACAAAATCTTTATTTTTATATCCATTGTGTAGAATAAAAGTTTTTCTCCTGTTTAATAGTTTTATTTTATATATTTTTGCAGTTTGTGATGAGTTTCTGTAAGATCATCACCAATTAAATATTTTATAAAAATTAAAGTAAAACTTACTTCAGCTTTCAATGTGTCTAAATTTGCTTGAGTCTTACTTAATGCAACAACTTCTGCTCCACATAGTACTAACTTCTTGGCTAATTCACGTCCAATACCTGTAAAAATACAGTAGTTTATAATTTTGATCCTAAGAAAAACTGGTTACAGTTGCACTTCAACTGATGCATATCATCTTTGCAACAGATTAAACTATAATGCATAAATTAAAACTTAATGATCTGAGGGGAGTGACATAAAATTGTATCATACGTCAGTAAAATTACGTAACTTGAAAACAGTAATATAGAGTCTTATATAGTTAAATAGTTTACCTCGTCCTGCACCAGTTACAAGTGCACGCTTATTAGAAAATTTCACTTCCATGTTTGGCTGATGTTAACAGGCGTTTCCACTTCTGATAAATGCAAGAAAACGTTCCCATACTATGGCGCCATCTGCTTGCGGTAAAATGAAACATAAGTTTTGATAACTAAAATTAAATTTTGTATCATATTTTTATAATTAAATTTTTTTCTTGTTTTATTTTTATAATTTTAGAATTAAATTTATAAGTTATGAAACAGCAATAATACCGACTATCTGTAGATTCATTTGTCCGTGAAAAGTCCATATTTTCTATAAATTAATTTTTAAGATTGATATTAGAATGTTTTCTTTGGATTAAAAATCAAAATATGCTAGTTGTGTCTTCTAGAAAACACAAATTTCGTTGAATTAGTTCGATCAGAACACCGTTACTTAAGCGAACACAGTAGAGGTTTTGTATCCTAAGAAGAAAGAGGTAATATACCTCTTTCTTCTTAGGATACAAGAGAATGGGTTAAAATGGCAAACTTTTTAAAATATTTAACATTAAGTAATGGTATCATGTAGCCACTAAAATCATTCTCATTCCGTAAGTGAACTTTACTACAATAGAGTAGCTATAAAGAAACACGTGTTGCAAAAAAATGAAGAAATTTTGTTTATTTTCACTTGAAAATTTTATGTTTCGCACCTGAGATTTTTACCAAACTGTATTGGTTTTATGCAAGATCATATAGAAATTTCTTGATTTGAGTGATATCATTTGAAAGATATAAAAATCAAGAAATTTTATCTGTTATTGAAAAAAATCGGCTTATTTTCCATGTTTCCAAATTTAAAGCAATATAGGATAATCAAATTAACATTCAAATAAATGGAAGCCACAAATCAAATTTTAATTGTTATAACTTGCGATTTTTGATTATTTTATATTTCCACATTAAAATTCAAACCAATAATCACGTATACGGGCAAACCAATAACAGCTATAGATTGAGGAACGTTTTAGAATGCGCGTAATGGCCAAAATCTTTTTTTTTTTTTATATTATAAAAAACAGAATAACAACAATTTTAAACTTTTCAATATGTAATGAACGGGATTGGCACTTAAATTCTATCCTTTGATGTTCTTCTTCTTTTTCTTCTAGTAATATGGAGGTTTTAACTGGCGCTTTTTCCTCCGATTGCGAGTTATTGTCTCCTTTGATGTTCTTGTTACCTCGTTACCACAGATTAGTTGAGACAGATAGGACACTCTCATAGACTCTATTGTATACAAGAAACGAACGAAGCGCCTCTATGAAGAGTACTTGAAATGAACTCAACTATTAATAAAAACGATGTTTTAATTCTTTGAAAATTTTAATCATAAAAGTTTTTTTGTAATAAAACTGCCATAAGATTCGTAGAAACAATAATAACTGACCTTCCACTATCTACAAGAATAGTGAAATGAGTAACGCCAGGTACTGCCAATAGTGGCAGCACCTTCGAATAAGCGAAGTGTCCCATCTGTATCAACTAATCTGTGCCTCGTTACATATATTAGCAAGTCTGTATAGGTTCCGAAATGAGAGCTGCCATTTGTATCTCAGATTCGGCGGCATAATTTAAAATAATAAAATAAATCAACTAAACTAGTCTCTATTAAAATCGAGAAAATCGTTATTTTTATTTCGATTAATTAATATAAATTATGTTAAATTATTAACGATTAAATATGCAAATTAGCCTAAATTTAATTAATTAATAAAATTATAGTAATGCCAACTTTTTCCACCAGAGAATTTTAGCGCTTTGGAATCGAATGTTTGCATTCGAATTCAAAATTTATGTTTTATTTTAATAATGATAATTTAAATGCAAAATTATAAATTTTAAAATATCGAAAATCATTTTTTATTTATTAAATAACGATATTAAAATATACTTAGCTGTGAGATTAATATTTAAAAAAATATTTTATGATATAAATTAACAGTAAATTTTTAACTGCTTTAGTAATAAATAAAGATTGACACAATAAATTACTATAAACAATTCAATATTTTATATGAATAAAGTAAATAAATAATTGTTCATCGTATGATTTCGATCACAGATTAGTTGAGACAGTACGACACTCCCATAAACACTATTGTATACAAGAAACGAATGAGCGCCTCTATGGAGAGTACTTGAAATGAACTCAACTATTAATAAAAATGATGTTTTAATCTATTGAAACTTTTAATTAATTCAACTATTAATAAAAATGATGTTTTAATCTATTGAAAATTTTAATTATAAAAGATGTAATAAAACTGCCATAAGATTCGTAGAAACAATAATAACCGACCTTCCACTATCTACAACAAAAGTAAAATGAGTAACGCCAGGTACTGCCAATAGTGGCAGCATCTTCGAACAAGCGAAATGTCCTATCTGTATCAATTAATCTGTGGATTTCGATCAACTAGAATTGACAATAATTCAATTACAAAAAGTTCGAACAATATGTACGTAAAACAATGAGCACTCATAATATATTTCCTTAATTTTGAATTGTTACAATTCTTTATAACAATTCAAAATTAAGAAAATGAGTGTTGTCTGTATTTATGTCGTGTATGTTTGTCCGTCAGTGTATTTATATCCGTTCATTTTGTTTTTATAGTAGTATAGTATTGTTATTTTTTATGTCCGTTCCAACGGTTATAAATGAAGATTTCTTTATTTATAGAATTAAATCTAATTCGACATTTACGAGATGAATGCTGTGTCTATGTACTACTTTCTATATGTATGTGCCTGTTTACAAATATTTGTGTTATCTATTCGTATTCATCCATTTATGTTTGTATTCTCTATGTTTATGTCTGTCCATATATATGCCACGTTTGTTCATTTTGCATCTTGATACAAACACAAAAATAATAACATCCAGCTCATGCATAATCATCTGAACAATTCACATTCGTCGTATTTATATATCTAGAAATTACCCGCTCATATAAATGAGCGGAAATATAATCATGTGATTTAATCTAATATAATACTATATAAATGAGCGGAAATATAATCATGTGATTTAATCTAATAATATTGCGTATAACGACAAAAACACCTCCGAATTCGTGTAGGGAATCATAAAATGGCTAATGAGCGGAAATATAATCATGTGATTTAATCTAATAATATTGCATATAACGACAAAAACTCCTCCGAATTCGTGTAGGGAATCATAAAATGGCTTCCATTATTATGTTACAGCGCCATCTGCAAATTCTGTCTTTTTAGAGGAACTACAATTTCAATGTAATTTCTATTCTTTAATTTTTAAATTATTAATAACAATAATTTGGGCTGTCGCAGACATCCAAAAATTAGATCTTTCTGAAGATATCCTATTTATAGAATCGATACAGTAATTCTACCGAAGAAGGGACATTCAGCCAGCCAGCCACGTTTAATTATTAATATATATGATTCTTTTTTATAATATTATACAGCCCGAAAACGTGCCAAAATTCAGTCCTTAGATCCTCGTCCCGTGAAGTGGAAACATTCAGTTAATTAATTGTAGGGCCTAATTTGATGGCTGAAAGGATTCTATAAGATTAATGACCTGATATGTATGTATATCTCTACCATAATCCTCATAATATATCTTACGTCATATCGAAGACTTGAAAACATTAATTTTATATGATGAATTACAAAGTCCCTTTTTTCAGTATAATGGAAACGAGTGTAAGACCTAAATGTATAATTTATCACTAAGTAAAAATTCAAACAATGGTAGATATTTCCGAGAGAGCGTATCAATAGGTACAATGTTAACAATTATTTTCGGATGTAAAACTATTCAAATTAAAAATTCCACTATTTGTACTGAATTCAGTGACTTTGCATATCTGAGAAGCCATCTTTGCTATGCTCTAGTTACTAAACCCGATAATGAAAGTCCAAATACTAGTATTTGAATAGTACTAGTCTAAATACTAGTTATTCATTCAGTGGATTTCAGTAATATTTGTGGATTTCATTCAAATCATTGGTAATTTCGCTAGTTACCCTGCTGACCGAAAACCGATGGGAGAACCTAATAAACTTATTTTTTGGATTCCATTTTGGAATGGAAAGGTTTAATGATAACGTTCATTCAATATTTTAATCTGTTAAAATTTTTTAAAGTTGTTTATCTAATATGGATTAATTAATGAAATTTACACGTGGAATTTTTCCATGACATTATCTAAATTCGCGATCCAAGTTCAAAGTCACTACGACAGGCGACAGTTGTACTTAAAATGCAGATATGCCATATCGCTTTTATCAGACGTCATTAAACAGGATAAATATCATTGTGTCTGATAATATTAGAGATTCAAACTCATAAATTTAATAAAATCATCCAAGAACTACACACATTCGCAAAATTTCAGCTTCGTTACTCATTCGGAACACGGCCTAGAGACAATAGTTTTTAAAATAAATTATAATGTTCAATATAATGTATAACAAGCACATGCCTAAAGACCCCTTATCGCCAGGGTCTTTAGGCATGTGCCTATTGTATCTAGTAGATAATCTGGCTCTGGTTCTAAATTTATAATTATATAGTTAGTATGTAATCTGAAAACATGGCGAATTATACGTTTATAAGGTATGGTAGCATCAACTGCATCCTACAATTTATAGGAAAAATCTGGTAGTAGATCATTAATGCAACTTTAATTCGACAGTTCAAGTGTGGCTGCCAACAAGCACGATGTTGCGACTTCCGTTAACAGATACTGCTTCATAGATCAGTTATTAACATTTCGAAATACTTGACATTGATTTCTGTTCATGCTCACTTTTCATTTTTATAAAATCACATAAAGGGTTTGAAGGGCTTCGAAGTGAGGGCGAATTTTTCAGTCTATTTAAATAGAATTTTATAAAAATAATAATAATTTAGACGCATATTTTCGAGGAAAAAAATGACTGCTGCACTACCAATATTTTAATATAACTTCGGTTTGTAAAATTTCTTGATGAGCCATCTTCGAAAGCTTGTTTTAAAATCATTTTTTTTAATGGAGGTAAATTATGATGCTTAATTTCTTGCATATAAGTCATCAATTATTATTATTAGCAAATGCATTATGCAAAAAAATCCTATTTAAGCAGCATCCTTACAAATTCCAATTTGGAGAGGAATTTTCAAAATAAGAACAATCTTGACAAAACTCGAAAATTTCCGAACTTTGATATTAATTTAGAACATTTGTAAAGCGATATATAATGCTTTAAAAATGATAAATTAATTTTATATCAGTTATTTTATACAGTTATCTATATCAAGCAGAGGGACACTCCAGTCTATCATGAGTTGGCCACGCTTTCTATGGTATCATTCAGAGGGGAGAATCACCGAACTGGTACGGATTCGTTTGAAAAAGATTTTACTTCTTACTTTTTTCATCAAGAATGAATAATTTTATTGTATTTTAGAATAAATATTATCGTGAAGTTCTATCAAAACTGCCTTAGAAATTTATAGTTTAGTTGCAGAATGCCATCAAAGTGGTCGTTTTAATGCATTTTAAAATAGGTTTTGGATTATTCATTGGAGACATATTTTTATGTTTTTGGTTCATTTACAATTATCCTTTATCGAAAGTTGGCCAAATTTTCGATAAAGGATGTAGAATTCTTCGTAACTTGATGAAATTTACACGGTTTTTTGATTCTAAAAATATGTGCCACATATTTATTCTGTCGATTCTGGTCGAGATCGTCGGTACTATGGTATTTTTCTAACAAAAGATGTGAAATTAATGCTGTAAGACAGAAAAATCTGCCATTCGAAAAGATTTATGAGAAAGGAATACTAAACTTCATTCTGAAGATTGCCAACTTCTATTCCTCCGAATTTTTCCTATAGAACTCAATTCAGACTCATAGTTCGCATACATTAACTTCTCACTGAACCATTAGTTTAAGAGACCCCCGGTTGGTTCTAGATTGGTCTCGCAGCTTCGTAATCTCTCGTTAAAGAGCAACATAAAACGAGAAAAAGTCTTCTTAGAATCATTTTTTTTAATAGAGAGCAGCGTAATTATTCACCATAAAGAAATCAACTGGTAAAATCTGCAATGACATTAAGAAATAATTTGTATATAATACTTTAATAAATATCTTATCAATTTTATTAAATGATAAAATAGCGCTTTCCTATTGATTAGTCGTTAACTCAGCAAAAGAAAAAACATTAAAGAATAACTTTCAAGGCCAAATGGATGATCGACGAGTCTTTTCAGTTAGGATTAACGATAAGCGATACGAGGTAAAACGGATCGCAATAATTTATCATCATTTTCGACTTGATGTTTGATTTAAAAACATAGTAATTAGATTAAAATATATTAATCTTTACTTTATAAATACTAAAATGCCTTTCCTTTCCAAGTGTTGACAATTTAACTGGCGTGGCTTTTCCAGGTCATCGTCTACTGTTTTGCTTCCTTCGATTACAATTCTTTTAATTGTCGATATAGAAATAACGATATCGAGTGAAGTTTCGTTGATGATGTCATTTCGCAAGATTTCTACCTTTTAAAGTACTTATATACATTTAAAATGGCATTTCTAGTTTGACTGAACAATGTTTCTCCTCGCTTGCAAATAACTGTATTATCCGCCATTACTGGTAAATATAAAAGGACGATGTCGTCATTCGTTGTGTTTATTTAATTTTAAGCGATTAGAGATTTAATTTAATATTTAATAACATAACCGTGAAATGTAAAATATTAATTTAGCAATTTTTAAAAGAAAACAAACATTTCAAATTATTATCGATGATAAAAAGTAAACTGCTATTGGATGAACGAAACAAAAACCGGTTATTCTATTGGATGAATTGACCTTTGCAATCCATAAGCACTTTACCATATAAGGCAGGTCATCTTTCGTTGAAAAGCCAAGAACATCGCATTTTTTTTAATTCGCTCAATTGCGATTTTTTTTGATTAACATATAACTTTTTTGTAATAAAACTGCCATAAGATTCGTAGAAATAATAATAACCGACCTTCCACTATCAACAACAAATGTGAAATGAGTAACTCCAGGTACTGCCAATAGTGGCAGCACCTTCGAATAAGCGAAACAAATTCCACCGGATGACTCTCCTTACGGGGAGATCAGCCAAATTGTGGAATAGGGGAATCTCTAACTGAACTTGAACCCCATGAATAAATTTTCCAAGGGTTGGGACCCAAGAATTAATCCCAGGTTCTCCAGAGACCTGGGATTGATTCAATCTGGTCGACGCGACGCGTAGAAACATTTAGGATTCCTACCTCTGAAAATTTATACGAGTTTCCGGACAAAACCGCAGATCGTTCTCTAAAATCTAGCTAATCCCTCTGTAGGCATGGACAGCCTGTGGCAGGGGCTGTTTTCGTCAATAGAAGATGCCACATTCCATTCAATAAGAGTACCATGAACAGTACTAACTGGTGGAGCGAAACAAGCCTTTCCATAGATTGTCCATCCCTGTTGAGAAATCAGTCAGATTGTGGAAGATGGGATCGACAGCGGGTCTGAATCTCATGATAAATATTTCCAAGGGATGGGACTGAGACCCGAACAGGGATAAGTGCATTTTAATAAAAATTAGATAATAATATTAAAAAGCATTTTATGAGGAGTTTGATTAGCCAATTTAAAAAATTATGTCCAGATTATACAAACATTGGTACTTATATTTATTTTTTTAATGAAAAACTTTTAGAACATCTGTTAATTTGAGTAAATGGAATTATTTGATATACAGATATTCATTAATAAAATACACAAGTAATTAATTTATATTTAAGAGTTAAATTCTAATATAGGATTATAGATATCAACCCCATCATTATTTGTAGTTATTCATAATTTTTCAATCTTTTTTTTTCATATTTTCTGTCTGCTTTTAAGTTGCTTATAACTTGAGAACTGCCTGACTAATTTGAATAAATTATGTGTTGTTGAATTCTGCATTCTGTTTGTAGATGTTTTAAGTTTTCTCCCATCTTATGTGCAGTAATTAAATCAATAATTTAAAAAAAAGAAGTAATATTTAATTTTATTGCCCCGAGATGGCGCTAGACATTATAAAACATTGTGATAAATGCATCCTTGGATAAATGTCTTGCATTATTTACAGCTATTTAGAAGTTATATATAATTTTTAAATATTTCTTTAATGATGTTTTAAGAAAAAGAGACGATACAATTTATAAAAATATTGCCCGGATAATGCTAAACATCCCCCCATCATTTTTTATAATAATATGAAAATTGTTTTAAAGCTGTAGACTGTAGACAATTGTGACGTTTTCGATCATAGTTCAGTAGTTTGTAAATAGAAAACAATAGAAATTGCATTCATAATGGTTCATTATTATTATTTGATTTCATAACTTGATATAAAACTAAAATACATTAATTGTGTTTAATAAATGCAGAGTATTTTCATCAGCAAGCAATATTATATAATTATCTGAACACGTATATCAGTTGTTCATGGTTGCTGCCATTCAGGCGGTTCGCCTGAAACCATTGTTAAAATTTATCGAGTTCTTCGAATTGCTTGTTGTGGTGACAGAAAAATCAAAATTCCTAAGAGCTTGCTAAATATTTTACAGCGTAGGTGAAATAAAAACAAAAATAAGTTATTATCATGGATGTTTATTATAGGGATCATAAACGCGATTCACTAAAGTTCAGGCGTAATTATTTGAAAATAGTTGATTATAACGAAAATCATGTCCGTGCTCGACGTATCAAGACTACTACTGCGAAGATTTTTACCATAAAAAGCTGTAATCCGAAGAATTCTCAATCAGAATAAAATCAATGAGAGTGACTGATATTAGAACAGTATTAAGTAGCGAAGTAATGAGGAATTTTGGAACCTATGTTCAGGAAAGAAAACTGCGCCGTTTAAAAAAAAAACTCAAATATTTTTATACTTTTTATTTCAATACAATAATATATTTTTACAATAATTTTATTTTCCGAGCTTTTCTTTGAGCAAAATTATCAATTAGACTGTCAAAATTTGCTTCACAAAATATTTCAGATTCTATTGATAAAATTGGTCAGACGTTCCTGACTCATTTTTGATCTTAAATAATTTTTTATAATTTTTTTAATTTACTAAAATTCCAATCTCCTGAAGCAATTGTTATCGATAAAGTAAGTATTATAGTCTTCCATCATCTTTGGCCAGTATACTGCATTTTTCCCTTCATTTCGACAAGATGTCACACCTTGTGAGCAATATTGATTAAAAGTTAAAAACTGTCTGTTATGTGCTATAAAACAAATTTTCTCTACACATGGAATGCTTTGAAAAATACACTCTGACAACAGTCCATCTTTTGTCAGCTAGCTTATCAAAAGTTTAATAAAACTACGATTTACAAATTATAACATTGTCCCCAAAATACCCAAGATCTAAAAGGATGGTTGAAGGAGCCATTGGCACTATGAAAAATATTCTTTTAAAATCAAAGAGGAAGGAGGAGTTCAAAATCTAGCCCTAGTTGAGTACAACACTCCAAAGGGCTGGATTTTGCTTTTCACGGAATTGCCAAATGTGATACCATTGGATAGATCACATCAAACTGGTCAAAAATTATAATAGAACCATGGGCGAAAAGCGGCACCTATTAGAAGATATTTCGAAAAATTTACCTCGGAATTGGTAAATGAACCATGTACCGCTGCCATATTGAACGAGAAGTAAAACGTCACGTGACCATCATCGTAATGACGAAAACCTGCTATGGTTTTACATCTTGTTTTAAAAGCTAAAAATATGCCGGGAATTGTTCTTACGATTATGTGGGTTATGATTTTATGCTGAAATCCACAAGTTATTTATGCAATTTATGGATTTATATATTATATATACATTATTTTATAATATATATTTGCATCAAGATGTATAATTACATCATCTTGAAAGTGTTCTTGCCAAGGAATTTGAATATATTCTTGCGCGACGTTTTCAAGATGTATTAAATTAAACACCCGTATAACGTGCTCTCCTATAACACGAATTCATATAACGAAATCGCTCTTCTATAACATGAATTCGTATAATTTTAAAAGTGTCAGGCAAGACATTGCTATTTCAAGATGGCGTCGCCGCACAGGTATCGATACTTCGTTGTGATAAGTACTTTTTCATATATCTATTTATCGGTTCCGTTTAGCGATTGATTTATATACCGATTTAATACTAGTAATATGACTAAAAATAATATGCAAAAATCTCGGATTCCGTGAAAAGCAGAATCTTGCCCTCTAAAGTATTGTTTATCATTCCCAGCATAATGCTAATGGGAAGATTTTTAAGATCCCAATGTCCTACAAAATTATCGTATTTGAAACCAAAATTTTCGACTAAAAATACCAAAGTACAACTAATTGAAAATCAAAGAAAACAGGAAAACTATCATGACATATCAACAGTCCAGTCCAGGTGATATCTTCCGGTTTCATCATTTAAAAATGACAGACGCTCGAACTTTTGCGATAGTCTCTTAACATAATTATGTCGAAATAATTAATAAATTTTTTATGAGGTTAAGCAAGAAAGGCGTCATTGAATATGATATTAATAACATATTAAATAACTTTAAAACCTTAACCTTTAATTAAACTTTTTTTTGGGCGTACAGTCACGTGATTTCACTCTAACAACTTTTAAACTATTTGATTGACCTATGAAATTCAGTAACAATCAAACCATTAAAATCGCCCTTGAAATAAGATTAATTAATCTTATCACTTCATCCATTTAAAATAACAAACGTTCCAACTTTTAAGGTTTTCTTCTAATAATAAATAGCCTATTGAATTATGTGATCGATTTTTATTGTATTCAATGAAGGTTATGCTATAGAAGATAAATTTGACGATATAATTTCCATTCTGCAATTTTACTCACATAAATAATACTGTATAGCACACTCATGCTATATATAGCGGACTCACGAACACGTGGGAGATACATTCCGCGTTATACGAGACATGCATTATCAGACAATTTTATGCAAATTTAAACTTGTCTCTAAGTTCCAGCCATGTTTCCAGCCAACGTTGGATGTGCGTTAATTTCGCATATGATTTATTGTGTGCAGAATGTTAATTAACGTGTTTTAAAGACGGTTTCTTTAATACAGGAAGAAACAAAACAGCTTAAGGTAAAATAAATTTTAAAAAATATTACATACAAGTAGATTCCTGGATTCCGGTAATCCGGGAAACGGCGTAACACGGATTCCGAAAAGGCGGATTCGAATAATCCTTATGGAAAAATTGTTAAAGTTGTCATGGAAACGAAATAAACATCGTTTGGTTTTTATTAAAATCAACGGTTATTTCAAATAATTAGTGTGCCAAATGTTAAATTTATCCTACGCGTTATATTTATAGCGTTATATGAGTATTTGTAATTTTTTCGTCGCCGTTATAGGGGAGTGCATTTACTGCATATATGATATATAATGTAAGTAAAAAGATTGTTAAGATTAATCTAGAAGTTTTCTAAAAAAATTCTTGAATTTTCTAGATCAGAATTATGTATGCACAGTGCAATATTTTCATTTTTTGTAAAATATAAAGAAAAAATTATATTTAAAGCCTTGATAAAAATTAACCAAATAATACAGTATATTTCTTTAAAGTTAAAGAATATATTTGATTTAATATACAGTATAGTACTGCATTTGAAAAATATTTAATATCTGAAGCGAAAGAATTAATATTCTTCATCCGATCTGAAGTTTTCCTAGAGTTTCGTAGTCTCTTAAGATATTTTACAAATTTTCTTCATCGATCTGTAGTTAGTATTCCTATCAAATCTGAAGTCATCTTCCTAGTCGGAAAGTTTATAAAAACACATCAATGCATTAACTCTACTTATCGTCCTCGGTTTTATAGATAATAGATTTGTATCACGAACACAATTTCTCTTAATAGGCAAGTTAGAAGTTAAGCAGTGTCCAATAAGAGCATTCTTAATAACCATATCATTAAATTAAGATCGAATAAAGCAGTTGGAAGATAGATTATACTGTATTCTGTGCTGCTCTCTTGAGTGATTACAAAGAGACATTCTACTAAGCTTTTCTATGAATACAAATGGTTAAATTTCTCGAGTTGGTTGTGATAAGATTAAAAGAATTCCGAAAATCAATAAAAAAATATGTCAAACTTTACAAATGATTAGAGATATTACACCTTAGGTTTATTTCAAAATCGTGATATTAACTTTTCCATTAAAAGTCTAGATTTTTATCTTAATGTGTTTGTTATCGCAGAAAATTTGATTTTAATCTGAAAAACGAAAAAGTTAAGACACGCAATGTTTTTAAAAATCAAAAATTTACAAGCAAAAGTTAAATAACAAACTTTCAAATATAGAATAAATGCGATTTTCATTCGTAAAAGTATACCTTCGATAGAAACGAATGCGATTTTCTTTCGCGAAATTATATTTTGATAGAAACGAGTGCGATTTTCATTCGTGAAAATATTTCTTCGATAGAAACGAATGCGATTTTCATTCGCGAAATTATGCTTTTGATAGAAACGAATGCGATTTTCATTCGTGAAAGTATACCTTCGATAGAAACGAATGCGCTTTTCATTCGCGAAATTATACCTTCGATAGAAACGAAAGCGATTTTCATTTGCGAAATTATACCTTCGATAGAAACGAAAGCTATTTTCATTCGCGAAAGTATTCCTTCAGTAGAAACGAATGCGCTTTTCATTCGCGAAAGTATTTCTTCAGTAGAAACGAATGCGCTTTTCATTCGTGAAAGTATACCTTCGATAGAAACGAATGCGCTTTTCATTCGCGAAATTATACCTTCGATAGAAACGAAAGCGATTTTCATTCGCGAAAGTATTCCTTCAGTAGAAACGAATGCGATTTTCATTCGTGAAATTATGCTTTTGATAGAAACGAATGCGATTTTCATTCGCGAAATTATACCTTCGATAGAAACGAAAGCGATTTTCATTTGCGAAATTATACCTTCGATAGAAACGAAAGCTATTTTCATTCGCGAAAGTATTCCTTCAGTAGAAACGAATGCGCTTTTCATTCGCGAAATTATACTTTCGATAGAAACGAATGCGATTTTCATTCGTGAAAGTATACCTTCGATAGAAACGAATGCGCTTTTCATTCGCGAAATTATACCTTCGATAGAAACGAAAGCGATTTTCATTCGCGAAAGTATTCCTTCAGTAGAAACGAATGCGATTTTCATTCGTGAAATTATGCTTTTGATAGAAACGAATGCGATTTTCATTCGCGAAATTATACCTTCGATAGAAACGAAAGCGATTTTCATTTGCGAAATTATACCTTCGATAGAAACGAAAGCTATTTTCATTCGCGAAAGTATTCCTTCAGTAGAAACGAATGCGCTTTTCATTCGCGAAAGTATTTCTTCAGTAGAAACGAATGCGCTTTTCATTCGCGAAATTATACCTTTGATAGAAACAAAAGCTATTTTCATTCGCGAAAGTATTCCTTCAGTAGAAACGAATGCGCTTTTCATTCGCGAAATTATACCTTCGATAGAAACGAATGCGCTTCTCATTCGCGAAATTATACCTTCGATAGAAACGAAAGCGATTTTCATTCGCGAAAGTATACTTTCGATAGAAACGAATGCGATTTTCATTTGCGAAAGTAGTCCTTCTATAGAAACGAATGCGCTTTTCATTAGCGAAAGTAGTCCTTCGATAGAAACGAATGCGATTTTCATTCGTGAAAGTATGCCTTCGATAGAAACGAATGCGCTTTTCATTCGCGAAATTATACCTTCGATAGAAACGAATGCGATTTTCATTCGCGAAAGTATACTTTCGATAGAAACGAATGCGATTTTCATTTGCGAAAGTAGTCCTTCTATAGAAACGAATGCGCTTTTCATTAGCGAAAGTAGTCCTTCGATAGAAACGAATGCGATTTTCATTCGTGAAAGTATGCCTTCGATAGAAACGAATACGCTTTTCATTCGCGAAATTATACCTTCGATAGAAACGAAAGCGATTTTCATTCGCGAAAGTATTTTTTCAGTAGAAACGAATGCGATTTTAATTCGTGAAATTATGCTTTTGATAGAAACGAATGCGCTTTTCATTAGCGAAAGTATTCCTTCGATAGAAACGAATGCGATTTTCATTCGCGAAATTATGCTTTTGATAGAAACGAATGCGAATTTTATTCGCTATTTATTTATAAACTACGAATAATCTTTCAGATTTACATAAATGTTCTCAATTATTTAGGATGTGTCCAATAAAATATTTCATGCGAATAAATTAAGTGCACTAATATCCTGTCGAAAGTCCAGGATGCATTCCGGGAAAACAATTTCTAACGAATCAGTTTTCGGTGGGATATTAATTTGTACTGTACAAAGAAAATACAAATTGATCAATTTAATAAATTCGTTGTAAAGATAATCATATGCAAGCGACGTGAAAAATAAAAAACCACAATCGGTACTCATTATTCATTGATACTTTTATCAACACTCTCGCCAATGTTTAGTATCTGGGGAAATAAAAATGTGTTGATACGTTATCTATCAACGATGTCATATTTTGTTAAATTTGGATATTTTTTTTAGAATGCGATCAATAATTTCATTCGCATTTTATTATTAGACGTTTTGAAAAATACTTTTAGCAAACAATAATTTTAATGTACGAAGTAAAAATAAAACAGAGAATTAATCATCTGTAACTGCTGTCGAAATGACGGCAAAACATTTATTTTTATCCAATTTTTACGCATAATTGATTTTTTATTAAAAATATTGCGAAAACTTGAATTTGTTTTTTGAGTGAAAGGATAGCATTAAAAATTCCGAAATTTTATAAACGGATGCGCTTTAAAAAATCGAAGATGTATCACTTTTTATTTCCTGAAAGAAAATGCGATGTCGTGATTCAGTCAATACTCTCGAGAATGGTTAATCGGATCTGTCGACATAGGAAGATTTTCTTCGTTAAATCAACCTTCTACTGTGCAGTATTTACCTTTCCCTTGAAAAAATAACATTCTTTTGTTACGAATAAAAATATACTCTTAAGCTTATATATATTTTTAAACGCAATTTCGTAATCACAAAATTGTCTGAAAAAACATCAGAAGTTTCCAGCCAGTGAGATATTCAATAAAAATTACTGAATACTATTCTCTAGATCAGGGATGGGTAACCTTTTTCTAAGGGCCACATTTAAAACATTCGAAATGATGCGGGCTTCACACGACATAAAAAACAAAATGCGGGTAAATCACAATTATTTATTCATTTATGATCATAAATTAACAGAGGTATATACTTAACGTGACTTCTGGAATTGATGTGAACAGGGCCTTTCAGAGAAAATGCGAGGTTTGGGACAGCTAACATTTTTGAGGCCCTTCAAAATTTAAAATAAAACTGTGGACAACAAAATAAAAACAATGTTATAATTATAACATTTATTTATTTCACAGAAGCTTACATTTAATATACAGTGATAAAAAGCCCCTAAAATCGTGAAAATTGAGGCCATTAAAATCACGAGGTCCGAGAAAGCTGCCCCTTTTGCCCCCCTCTGATAGGCTCTGGATGTGAATATAATATATCCGAAATATTTGGTTGAATTTTAAATTATTTTTGAGATGCGAGTCTTGCTTTACTTTTTAACTCATGGCGGAAAAAACACATAAGTTGTAGAAAATAACGAGAAATTTTGCTGCATACTTCCTTAAGTTGGAAAATTAATTTTCTTTCATAAAAGTTTTATAAAAATATACCGAATAAAGTCTAATTCAATTGTTTATTTGTGTTATATATTACTTGACACCTGTGAGTGGTGTGACCTCACAGTTTCGGATTCCATTCGAAAAAAATAACGGCTGTCCGCGATCCTGCAGTTCGTATAGACAATAAATCGGCCAGTGCGTTTCACTGTTTGTTCGCTATGAAAAGGCAAAATCAAATCTTATTTGTACAGTATAATAATCATTGAATCTATAAGCCTCTAATCAGTGTTTATGGGTTCATTTTTCAAAAAACTCTGAAGTGAGCTCAATTGTCCTTCTGATGAAGATTGATAATTAAAAACTGTTTCCACACACCAATTCATTTTATTAATGTTAATTTTTTTGTAGCAAATATAATAAATAGTCCGATCTAATTGTCCTTCTGGTGAGATTGATAATTAAAAACTGTTTTCATGAAATGTTAATTTTTTTGTAGCAAATATAATAAATAAATGATATTTTCCATATATTTTAAGGACATTTTAAATGAGTTTTATCTGCATTTTTAATATTTACTATTGTTGTAGGAAGGAGCAGGAATGAATTAATCAATTTTCAATTAAATCCTATGGGGAATTGTGCTTTGGATAACGATGGTTTTGGTTAACAATGGTTCCGCTGGAACGGATTACCGACGTTAACCAAGGTACCACTGTATATGTATTGTATAGTTCAGTATTTTTTTTTATATCTGTATATTTATTTTTTATTATTATATTCATTTTCAGATTTTATTAAATTTAAAAATAAAATTAACTCTATTTTATAGACTAGATAATTTAAAATATAATATTCACTCACACTATTGCTTACAGATTTTTATGTCTAATTTTTGTGTGAAAAGTAAAAATGCTACCTTTATACCTAAGTACCACTAGGAGATAGAATAATAACAGTTAAGATATTTTAAAACCATCTGTTATTAAACTGGTGCTTAGTACAATTTAATATAGCAATTGAAGTTATGTCAAAGCTGTGTACAACATTGCCAATATTAAAATTAACAGATGACTAAGAGAAATTAGAAAAATCTGTTGCTCAATATCCTGAAAGACTTAGGGAGATGATAGATGAATTATCACAAGAAGTGACAGATCTTAAAATAAATGTTGTAAACATTGTATTGAAACTGATAAAAAGTTACAGCAATCAAAAGATATGTAGATAATAATAATAATTTATTTAGAATAAATCTTGAAAAATTACCAAAATTTATTGATCAGTATCTTGAAACAGTTAGGAAGATACAATCAAAAGATATGTAGATAATAATAATAATTTATTTAGAATAAATCTTGAAAAATTAGCAAAATTTATTGATCAGTATCTTGAAACAGGAAGATAAAAAAAAATAATACAAAAATGACAAAGATCAAAACAAGTATTAAAAATATTGCTGCTGAAACTGATAAAAAATTAAAACAACCAAAAAGTTACACAGACAATACTATTGATTTCTATAAAATAAATCTTGAAACAATAGAAAAACCTATAAATCAATACTTTGAATCACTTAGAGAGATAAAACAAATTTAAGACAAGAAGTGACAGATATTAAAATAACTATAGAAAAAGTTACACAGACAATACTATTGATTTCTATAAAATAAATCTTGAAACAATAGAAAAATCTATAAATCAATACCTTGAATCACTTAGAGAGATAAAACAAATTAAAGACAAGAAGTGACAGATATTAAAATAACTATTAAAAATATTACTGTTGAAATGAACAAAAATTTAAAACAGAAGTTAAACAATCAGATGATGATTTACATAAATCTATAAATGATATTGATGCAAGTTTAAAAACTTTTATTGCAGAAATAAAATAATCCCAGTCGAGAAAATTAAATATATAGAAAATTATGCATTATTAGATAAACATGGAGCTTTTCATGCTTAGCATGAAAAGCTAAACAGATAAGTATATTCTATTGATGATAAAAGTAAACAGATTAGTAATTCTATTAAATGCTTTATTAGATAAACATGGAGCTTTTCATGCTTAGCATGAAAAGCTAAACAGATAAATAAAAGTAAACAGATTAGTAATTCTATTGATGATAAAAGTAAACAGATTTATTAATCTGTTTACTTATATCATCAATGATATAAGTAATCTGTTGCTGATCTTATATCATCAATGAATGCTATTAATTTATGATATTTAAACAATAGAATTTTTACATCCACTAAGATTGAAACCAATTAACCAAACAATAAAATTACATCATCAACAGAAGGATTTTCTGTGCCAAAAAAGACTTCTATTAAATAACAATAATGAATTTGATGCAGAAAATAAGAAAATAATAAACATTAAAAAAATCTCTAACAGAATAAACAGTGAAATTTCATTATATTCACTTGTTTTGCTTTTCTACAATTTAATTCTCTAACTGTAATTAAATATTTTAAATCCTTAAAATTCTAATAATTTTTTTTTGCTGTATATAAAAAATAGCAGAGATTTTAAATAAATATGGCACATTATAGTTTTATATATGAAATATGCAATTAATTACATAATATTCTTTAATATTAGATTATATTTGGAAAAAATACTACAGCAAATATATATAGATTTCAAACATTTAATTTTATTTTTAAATTTTCTAAATATCTAGACTGATTATAGTATATAAAAATAATATAAAATAATACAAAAGAAGCATATTGAAAGTTCAAATTATTATTTGATTTTGTGTACAATTGATAAGTATAGAATAAAAAGGAAATAAATATATTTCATAAAATAGTTTTGAATAGTATTTTGATTAATCATAATATAAGTAGATCTAGTATTATTCCAATGCTGTGAAAGAGAAAATAATTGGTCTTAAACAGAAAAGGTAAATTTTATTTACAGTATAAAATTGAAAGATAAATTTTTAAAGATTAAAATTGTGTTTCTAAATGTAATAAACTCATATTGATGAGATTGCTGGATGTTCAGATATTTTATATAGTAAAGAGAGAGATTAATCTTATGTAATATTAAGAAAAATAAGAACAAATAGTAGAATTAAACAAAAGTGTATAAAATATGTTTTATAATAAATAAGTTCTTTAAATTGGTTTTGACACTTTTCATTCCAAAATGGAATAAAAGGTAGGTGAATTAATATTTGTTCAACTGTCTCTCTCCTTGGTAACTCATATAAATATTTTTGATTAGAATAAAATTCACAAATATTATTTATTCATAACTATTAGAGAATGATTAAAATTTAGATTATTATTACTGATATAATAATGATTTGAGTTGGTCATTTTCAAATGATATAAAATTAAACAAATGGAAAGGATTGAATGATTGTCATCAATTTTTTCTAATTTATTTATATGTTAAATTTATATACAGAAAACTGTACATGATAAATGACTGAATTAATTGAGAAATTTATAATTTATATATATTTCAGTGATAGTTCAAGAAATGATGAAATGGGAGATGATTCTCTAGATATTAAACCACCTCAAGCCACATTTGCATCCCATAAAGATCGTAGTGAGAAAAGTCGAAAGAAAGAAAGGCATTCACGTAAACATGAATGTGAGTAATTTTTCTTCTTATTATTGTAGAAATATTTTCATAGTTAAAGTCCTTTAATGCTTAACGTAAATTACTTTATGTTTTTGTGTCTGTAGCAGGTATAAGCCATGTAACACTCATTCTTGGTTACCCTACACTGCCTGCACACGGCTAACACTTAGCGTCATCTAGTGGCAATAATATAAATTCTAAAATTGTGATTAAAATTATATCCTGTAGGGTTAATCGATCCTATACGATTAAAGAGGTATCCTTTAATGGCAGATCATCATTGCCGAATTTCGTGAAAATCCGCTAATTAGTTCAAAAGTTCGTTGTGGACACACGAATCCAGATTTATAAGCTTCCATTTCTTTCGGAAATTAGGCAAAAAAACTGATTGCATTTAAATACAGTAATACCTCGGATCACGAACGTCTCGGTTCACGAACAAATCGGTCTACGAACACCATTTGCGTACAAATTTTGCTTCGCTTTACGAACGATGCTTCGGTTCACGAACACACACGCATGGAATGCATGGAGCGCACGTGACTCGCAGCGCACAAAACCCTGAGCACAGCCTCGCCCCCAGCAGCAATCCAATTCGCCCAGCTCATATGGGTACAGTAAAGTTCCAACAAGTGTTGATATTTCAGTTTTTTCTTTACTTAATTAAATTTATCCCTTATTATGGCTCCCAAAAAAGTTAAAAGTGTTAGTGAAGGTGGTGTTAAACATGCTTTCTTCTAATATTACTGTTATATTTATTTCCTTTCTGTATTATTTCCACACATAAAGCCATAACATGTTAAAAATTTTTTCTAGGAAAAAAACGTATTATTTGGATTTACATTAATTGCAATGTGAAAAATTGATTCGGATTACGAACTTTTCGGATCACGAACAGAGTCAAGGAACGGAGTGTGTTCGTGAACCGAGGTATCACTGTATTGGTTGGGTAGTTATGCTCGACCAAAATATTTAATTATCATCTAGAGTACAAAACTTCAAGAAACGATGCTATTGCAAAAATCACTTGTGACGTGAATAATGATCTTATATTTTCATAATTGGTTTATAGTGTCGTAGTGTTATAGATGAGGTAGATTCATACTATAATTGAAAGTAATGTCATCTTATCCATTTATTAAATATTGAATGTCATTCATTTATCATTATTACTGTTAAGATGTAATTTTTTTCTCTTTAGAAAACAAATTACATGGTTGTTTGATTCTGATGTAAGAAATTATGGCTTTTTGGATGAGCTAAATTTGTACTGTTCCATAGTGATAAGCATTTATAATTAAATGCATATTATACTAGTCCATCAATCAATTTATCTTACAACGTTAGCACAAATTTTGGACGACCAATAACAGTTTTTCTTTTTAGACTACTCTCCAAAGGAAATGGAAGCTTATAAGAGCCGGTCCATGTCTGCCTGCTATCTGTCCCGATTAATAAGTTTTGAACTAATTACCAAATTTTCATCAAATTCGGTAGTGATGAAACCATAGCGCCAGCCATTGGCTTTTCGTGACCAATTTATATCATTTATTAATTGACCTTAGAGCCAGTACTGGTTATATGTAGATGTATATAGTAACTACCAGCTTTAGGAGTCCCGATGCAGCTTCCTTATAACATCTACTCAGCACCCTTACAATATTGAGAAAATGATAATTTTGGCGCCCTCCTTCGTAAGAGGCCCGATGCAGTGCATCGTCTTGTATCGGTTTAAGCCGGCCCTGCATATAGTGCAATATTTGTCAGTCTGTTCTGCAAAGAATCAAGTACCATTTGATTATTCGGGACCAAACTTGGCCTACAAACTTCCCATGCCTCTGCGGCTGAATTCTGTGTCGAGATCGCTTCAGAGGGAATGGACATTTTGGGATGGAAATGAAAATGTCTTCATTTAAATGAAGACATTTTTGTTTTTGAAAACACATTGTTTATAATTTTTTATGTTCAAATCCGGAATAACGTCATAGACACTGCTATGTTACTGGTGATGTCATGCCAATGTATGATATCATAAAACGCTCCCATTACATGACGTCACATTGATACTATGATAGTACCATCGCGACATTATTATATGCTGGTAAAATCAATCGGGATGGTCGCTATGCATCATCCCACTATTGGCTCTGAAAAGCCAATATCGGGATGATTTCATAGCGACACCGGCGTGACATCGTCGATGACATAACAATGTATGACGTCATAAAAGCGCTTCCGATGCAAGATGTCATGACGACGCCATCGCAGCATTATATGTTGGCTAAGTCAGCGGAAAATTGGTCGCAAAAAGCCAATGGATTCTAAAAAATCATAAACAGAAGATTAAAACAACTATAAATTATTTCTTTCGAATTAAACTATATTCGTGTCTTAAACTGAATATCAAAACAGTTGATTTAATCGTGATTTTAATTTTAAGCAGAAACAAGTTATAATTCATTATATTATTTAGAATCCATTGGCTTTTTGTGACCAATTTTCCGTTGACGTTATCGCAACGCAACAATGAATGATTTCATAAAATCTATGTAACTTCGTGATGAATTAATCGCCGCACTGATGTGACCTAATCGTAATCAGCCAATTGATTCTAAATGCTATAATAAATGAAATATTTTGCAAATGATACTTCTGCATAGTTTAATATAAACTTATCAATAAAATCTGTAAATCCATTAAGTACGTTTCCGGCTCATTAACCAGCATTCCTCCAACTTCTGGTTGAGTCCACTTGGGTATTGGCCAGCCTGTCTTAAGTTAGGTTGACACGATCAGAGTACACTCGGTCGGAGAGAAACCAGGTCCTAATACCGAGTGTATTAGGACCGAGTTTTAAGTTCGTTTACACGTTCCAAGTGTATTCTTTCTATAGTATGAGGTGAAATGGCGGATCTCGTGCTGAACGATCACATTAATAAACAGATTAGACGGAAGAAGTTATGGACTCGAGAATGGATCAGCTTCATAACTTCCTCTTAATAATTGTTCAGGCATGAGCAATTAGGCGCTTCTTCCAATTTTTTGCGTGAACTGGAAAATGAAGGTAAAAATACATTCAAAACCACCTACGATTTACTAATATTCAGTTTGATGAACTTTTAAGATGCGTTAATTCTAAAATTCCATCATTTGACACAAACATGAGAGTTTCGCTCTACCTACGCGATCGTTGTTTACTGCTTTCCGCCATCTTCAACTTCCAATAGGTTGCCACTCGGTCAGAGTATTTTGGTTGCCGTCAGAGTTTAGGCTGAATTCACACGAACCACAGCAGAACCACACCACGACCACAAAACTGTGGTCGGTCGCGAATTATATTAATATAGAAACGCATAATCTAACTCAGAGGGACCACTAATTGAAGTCGGTTTCAACCGCTGTCGCAACGCGTGAACCGTGTGAGTTATATTATGCGTTTCTATATTAATATAATTATAATTCGCGACCGTCCACAGTTTGTGGTTTTGCTGTGATACGTGTGAGTTCAGCCTTACTCGACTCGGATGAAAAGGTCCGAGTGGATGCGCGCGCATTGTCCAAGCGAACTCGGTCCGAGTGTGCTCTAATCGTGTCAACCTAGCTTGAGGCTCTAGAAGTGGCCGTTGCCAAAAGTGAAATGAAAATTTGGCCGATTTGATCAGAGGCCGGATAAAGCGAGAACGGATAAGAGGAAGTCTGATGTATATATTTCCAAACTTTGCCCAGGTAGCGCCGGGCACACTTTGTTAGTGGGCACTATCCGGGCATAGTTTGGAAACATACAGCAGACTCCCTCTCAGATTTGTTAGAGGGAGTCACCTCTCTCTTACAAATGAAAAATAAATTATATATTCGGAAAGTAGGCAATTTTAATTCTTTCCGGAACTGCTTGTTTACTTTTCAGTTTTTAATTAGATAATAATATATTTTATTACAATTCTCATTCACTTTTATCTAAGGAACTGTACATAAATAAAAACAAACTACAAGCTAACTAACTATTAAGCAAGGAGGTTGCTATAAACTATTGATAACAAACTATATATAATATATTCTGCATTATGTGAATCTATGTTATGATAGACACACACGTGAACCAAGTATCAAAAAATATGAATATTAATTTCAATAAATGCTAAACATTAATAAATACGGCGTTTCAAACACATACTTAGCTATATGATGCAGCACAGAGTAGTTAGCAGTCATAGCAGTAGATATTTTATCGTCCGATAGAAAAAAATCAAAATGGTGGACCAGGAAGCGGAAATAGCACGCTCTCTGGCCGTATGGTTTGATCAGATAATTAAGTAAATAATTTTTTAATACTTGCTATTTATATCATTTTTTTTCTTGTTTTTTATATTACCGGTAAATTTAATTTTTTAATTAAAATATTTAATTTACGACTAAAATAAATTCTGGAAAAAAATTCATATGTTAGTTCGAATTGGGTGTGTGAAAACGTCAAATTTATCTATCGCGTATACGGGCCTTCATCACGTTTACGAGCACTATCAGAATTCTTTCGTCCCATTATACGAATCAATGTTATCGTGACAATCCAGTGCGGGACCTACTAGGATCCCTAGTAGGTTCCGCACTGGAGTCTAGTCTGACGATTTTGATTCCAGTTCTTTAAGTGCCCTATCTGGTCCTTAAAGAACTCGAATCAAAATCGTCAGACTTTCGTATTGTCAGTTCTGATACCAGACACGTTATAGAAACGTGTCCCTTCTAGTTGAGATAGAATTGACAGACTACCTGTGCGGATTCCGTGGATAAGAACATTGGCTAACGACTCCAATGACTGAGAGCACAGTTTAAAATTTAATATATGCATTTATTTGGTACAAAGATATTCTGCGTTGAGAGAAAGAGAGAGATTTTTGCAATCAGTTTCATTCATGGATTGGTTTCATTACTTAAGCGAACAACATATTGAGATCTTAGACGGCAATAAATATCTTTCCAAACTATCACCGATGTTAAAGTCCAATTGGAATAAAAAGAATAGTCATCTCACCTTATAATCCCCCTTTTCTTCTTGAAAACATATATTTACTTTTCTGTTTATTGCCATTTTAACTGGCAATCGGATTTCATTACTGGAACTTTGGAAGCTAACTTTACTTGTTCTATTCACTAATTCATCCGATGCTCATGTTGCTGTTGGAATATGAGGAGCATCTATTAACATCAGGTGAGAGTCGGCCGGATTGGCCACGTGGAAACGCTTAGTCTTTCCACTCTGGAGGACCCGGGTTCGAGTCTCGGGTCCCACCCCTTGAAAATATTTATCATGGGGTCCGGGCTCGGCCGTCGATCCCCGTCCTCCACAATCCGGCTGACTCCTCCGCAGGGGTGGGCAGCCTGTGGAAGGGCTTGTTTCGCCCCGTCAGTTAGTATTCTCCCTGAATGGAAAGTGGCGTCATCTGTTAACAAAAAAAAAACATCAGGTGAGAAGTCCCTCTCTTCTTTAGATGCACGCAACTCGTTACACGAATTTTTTTTCGTCATTTTGACTAACAGAAAAAAAACGAGAAAGACCAATTCCCTCAATGGCGCGGTATGGATTCCCATAGTTATATAAGGTCTACTATACATGTAAAAAAATTTTATTATTAGTAACAAACAAATACGCATTCCACATATGCATAAACTTATATAAATCGTGCCCTATAAATTTTTTCAGATTTGTTACGGCTTTATATGGTTTATCATCATAAGTACACAACTATGGGATCTTAATAATTAGAACTAACTATATATAATCAAAACAATAAAGAAATACGATTGATAACCTACAAACTAACGAGATAAACGATATCTGGTAACATAAATGTATTAATATATAGACCATGGATGTATCATCAAGTCAATCAGAATGCGATTCAAATCAGGTGATTTTATTTTCATTAAATTTTATTTTTGAATTCGAATAGAAAATGTATGATTTAAAAATTTTTTGGACTTCCCTATTTTCTATGGAAATTTTATTTTTGAATTCGAATAGAAAATGTATGATTTAAAAATTTTTTGGACTTCCCTGTTTTCTATGGTTTTTTTTTCCTATCTTAAGCATTTTATTTATCGATTAAAGAAAAATTTTCCCCAACAAACACACAATAATTAACCATTTGGTGACGATAACCGTATATAAACAGCATAGCTCAAATTTTTTTCATTATAGCAACGAAAGTAGAACCAATTGAATGATGATGAATAGGGAATACAACATTACGAATAGTGTACAAAACTGGTTAAAAATAAATCATCAGCTCATTCCAAAAGTAATATCTTTTTTATAGTGTATGTGTTCGAACATGTCTCTGCTTGTCTAAACATGAATTTTTAAAGCTTTCACAATGTTGGAAGAAATATTATTGATTCAAATGGAGCATATATACTTCATTAAATTAGAAAATGATTTATCTTTTATATTTTTTCAAAACTTAATGCTAAAAACGACATTACGTTTGGGATGATCTGATTGGCCGCGTGGAAACGCTTCGGCTTTCCACTCTGGAGGATCCGGATTCGAGTCTCATCCCTTGAAAATGTTTATCATGGGACCGGGCTCGGCCGTCAATCCCCGACCTTCACAATCCGGCTGACCCCTCCACGGGCGGGCAGCCTGTGAAGGGCTTGTTTCGTCCCGCTACTTTTTACTCTTACTGAGTGGAAAGTGGCGTCATCTGTTGACAAAAAAAAATGATTGGCTGTGTGGAAACGCTTCGGCTTTCCACTCTGGAGGACTCGAATTCGAGTCCCATACCTTGAAAATATTTATTATGGGGTCCGGACTCGACCCCGTCCTCCACAATCCGACTGACCCTTCCGCAGAGGTTAGGCATCCTGTAGAAGGGCTTCTTTTGCCCCAGCGCACAGATTTCCAGAATGGGCCCCGCTACTTTGTACTCTTACTGAGTGGAAAGTGGCGTCATCTGTTGACAAAAAAATGACTGGCTGTGTGGAAACGCTTCGGCTTTCCACTCTGGAGGACTCGGATTCGAGTCCCATACCTTGAAAATATTTATCATTGGGTCCGGGCTCGACCCCGTCCTCCACAATCCGACTGACCCTTCTGCAGAGGTAGGCAACCTGTAGAAGGGCTTCTTTTGCCCCGCCACACAGATTTCCAGAATGGAGTATGGCGTCATCTGCTGAAAAAAGGATACCAAGGATGTCTAATACTTATGCCAATATATAAACTCGAACATTGATTAAATTATTACGATATTAAAAGCAATCTGCTCTGATTTATACTGTAACGTGATTTATTTTTACAGAAATGTTCGGTGTGTGCCTAATAGTTTTCTTGTTGGTATTCCTGTACGAAACGATAAAGGTGTTCAGAACCCGTTTATCAAACTTCCTAGAAAGTAACGAGAAAAAATTTAGAAAAGAATGTCCATCCAACGCTTGCAAAAAAACCATAATTACGAAAATCAGAAAATATTCCGTACAGAGTTGGAAAGGGTAGGTATCCATATTTTAATTAATAATCGAAAAAAAATAATTACCATTGATTAAAATTTAAGAGTAATTGGAATCTTTCTTATTTTCAGAGTTAAATTTCACGTTTTTCAAAGCTCGTTTTACACCGTTCAAACTCTTCTGAGTTATCTGATAATGCTGATAGTTATGACTTTTAACGTGTGGTTAATCATTGCCGTAATCCTCTCTTCTGCATTTAGCTTTTACATGTTTGGAATATTGTTGTCGCGTAGAGCATCAAAGGTTCCAATCGAAATGTCATCTTATAAATGGTAATTAAAATTACCCATCTTTTTAACACATTCATGACGACGACAATGGAAAACAATCATGTACGTGTGGTTAATCATTGCCGTAATCCTCTCTTCTGCATTTAGCTTTTACATGTTTGGAGTATTGTTGTCGCGTAGAACATCAAAGGTTCCTATCGAAATGTCATCTTATAAATGGTAATTAAAATTACCCATCTTTATAACACATTCATCACGACGACAATGGAAAACAATCATCTCTTCTTACCATTCCTCTCTTTCGGATATGTTCCTGGACATATTGCGGAGCTTCAGAATTCGTCATCACTACACCACAATAAACATTTTATTGCAGTGAACTAGAACTATAGATCTAATAAATGTATGAGTGCAGTTTTATATTAGCACTATAGCAACGAAAGTAGGACCAATCGAAAAATAATAAATAATAATAGGGAAAACTTTTCAAAACCGAACTTCTATCTGATGCAAGAGTTGAGAAAATGAAAAAGTAGTTTTCCACATGTAGTATCTAAACCGGTGAGCACCGCCATTTTAAAAATTTGTCTCGATTTTCGAGACATTTTTTAGAATAGATAATTTTATCTTTAACACAGCGGTATTGTCAGTTATTACTTTAATCATCATTCGGTGGAGAATTTTAATCATCTAATTTATAATTTTTTTTTCTAAAAAGTGAAATTTGCCTTTTGTTGACTGATGATCAAAAGTGCGAATTGGCAATTCCCTTGTGTTAAAGACTAATTCCAAAAAAATATATACACTAGAGAATTAAAGATTAGTCTCCAACTGATTGATTCAATCCAAAAACTATCTCGGCTTTAGCCGACTGATGATCAAAAGTGCGAATTGGCAATTCCCTTGTGTTAAAGACTAATTCCAAAAAATATACACTAGAGAATTAAAGATTAGTCTCCAACTGATTGATAATTAAAATACGAATCGACGATTCTATCGTGTAAAAGATTCAATCCAAAAACTATCTCGGCTTTAGAAACAATTTTTCAAAATGGCGGCGCGCACCGATTTAGGTACTACGTGTGAGAAAATACTTTAATTTCATCGTTCATTTTCTCGACGCTTGCACCAGATAAAAGCACGGTCCTTTTAGAAAGTTTTCCTTGTTCATCATCATAACGATACGATCATACGATTGGTCCTACTTTCGTTGCTATGGCGGTAATGTAAACTTTTTCAGTTGCTGAATAGCATGCAACAAATGAATTTCTATCTGCTGTAATATTCCCTTAATGGGAAGATATCATGTTGATACTTTATACAACTTTTTCACAGGAGTCAAACAAAACGGAATCGACCATTTGCAATTTTAAGTATGTATCAGGAGCCTGAATCTCTCTGAGAAAACTTTTTGTAACTCATCTATAAAATTTTAATCTAATGCTTTTTTATGATATGTAACAGAACCACATTTATTTGTAAAGCACACAAACTCATTCTTTTTCTAAAATTACCGGTTACGCTATTAAAATTATAATTTAATCCCAGACGAGTGTAGAATAAGTGATAATGATGAAAAGAAAGAAATCATTCATAAATGCAGATTATTACAATCTCCGCTAAATGTATTTTAATAATTATTTGTGTAAATTACATTATGAAAAGAGGAAGGCGACAAACTGCCTAATATGGTTCATCCATATTAGGCAGTTATCCATAATGGATAAATCGCTGCTAACGGAACATTGATAGATACCATGGAATCAATAGACGGTGGCCATTATTAGGTTACTATGCCAACTGCGGAGTTTGTCTTTTTAGAATAACTATAATTATTAATAACGATGAAAAATTTTGATCGTCGCAAAAATCGGTAAGTGGTTCGACTGCAAGTGATACACATCGATGTCCACACACACAACAGTCAGCCACGTTTCGCTATTTATATGAGAACACCAACCAATGATCTAAAGGGCTCCCAACCTTTTGACAACTCCAGACCCCCAATGGTCCCATATCCCTTCACTTCACTATGAAGATAATCATCACCATTCCTTATATTAATTGCCAGTATGACTTCCAAATATGTCAACAGCGCGGCTGGATGGCCGAGTGGTGACGCGTTAGCGTGCAGAACAACCCGGGTTTTTTCGGGGTACTGGGTCCGGCCCCCTCCACGGGTGTGGGTGCAGCTCGTGGTTGAAACTGGCCCCACCCCCTTAGTAATCTACCTGATTGGAAAGGAGGCGTAAAATATGAAAAAAACCTGTCAACAGCTTGAATTTACTATACTTTACAGGTTAAGTCCCATACCTCCAAGGAGTATGGATACCCCCGGTTAAGAACCCCTGATCTAAAGGCACCAACACACAAAATCATAGCATAGAGCGAACAAAACAGTATACTTCCAATTAACCGGGGTAATCGGGAAATTGATCACTCAGAATAATCCGCAAAATACTCAAAAAGTTTGAATTATGGACGATATGCATTTAATAATATTAAAAAATAAATAAATTGCATAAAAATATTTTTTTTTTATTTTCATTGAAAAAGGAAACCAGAAATGTTTTACTTGCAGCAAGAAATTATTGCAGAATCTGTACTTTTTGATCATCAATTAGTTTAAAAATATAATGAAATGAACCAGGGGCATTAAAAATCTTTAAGATATCTCAACTAAGATAAAAACGTAGATAATTAACTATCACTTCCGGGTTGCGGATAAACCCTGTTAATCGGGAGTGTAATGTATCTGCTGAGCGGTCTTATTGTATAACAGTGGGATGATTCCAAGATTCGACAACAGTGGATCGTCTTCCAACCTGATATTTAATATTCAAGGATTTGTTCTTTTCTTAATTTTAAAAATTAATAGTAAATCGGTAATTATTTTATTTAAATCTTATCTTTTAATATTGAATATATACTTTACTTTAAATGTTTATATATAATCATCGATATCGCTGGTAAACTTCAGTAGGCTTGTCAGCCTACTGAAGTTTATATATAGATGGCTTGTTTTTGTCACTTTCCAATGACCACCTAGAGCAGCCAACTACAGCGTGTCTTTTAGTTAAGGATGCGTGTCCATCTGAGAGAAAAACCATCACGACAGGGAATTTTGCAAATGGACACACCCGAAAGTAGCTCGCAGTTAGTGTGTCCATTTACGAAATTCCCTCTCGGGTATCTCTCGCGACAGTTTCTCTCTCAGATGGACACGCAACCTAAGTTTAAAGTACCCGTTTGTTGCGACTACGCGTTCGCGTTCAGTCGCAAAATAACTTTTCTCCCTCTTCTTCGCTAATATGTTCCGTTCTTCTAGCGTCCGATATTCCATCGATTACGACGTCTCGAAGACAAATATATCTTGCAGATTCTGCAATTCGATGCAGTCTCCTCGCCCCCTTAAAGGCCGTGACACACTGAACGCGAAGCAAAGATGACAGAAAAATTTGAATCCTTCGCTTCGCGTTGCACTGCGCCGCAGCTTGTCTACATTGCAGTCGAGTTACTTCCCATATTTCATGGATTTGCCGATAGAGGTCGTTTACGGAGTGTGGTTATTTTATCATCAGACGAAGTGATCGTTTATTTTCGTTATTCTTTTAATTTCATGTCATATAGATATAGAATTTGTTTTAGAAGTACAAAAAAGAACATATCTGAATTCCAACCACACGGCTGAACTTTTGCCATTTTCCAAGTATATAAAACATTCGTTTCTATTGGCTGACTGCTTCCTTCGCGGCTTGCCGCACCGTATTGTTCGCGCGTGCTGATTGGTCAAAGTTTAAATTTTCATCTCCTTTCGCGCGTTAACTCGAGCAGCCGCACGAGAAAAGCTAGTCCAAGACACACTGTACGCGCGTAACCGCGCGAAGTTGCTTTCTTATGCTTCGCTTCGCATCGCGTTCAGTGTGTCATGGCCAACTCGCGTGACATCATCACTTCCAAATCCTAAATCTTGCCACAAATAGTATCAAATAAAGTGAAATTCTTCTAGAAGAAAAAGCTAAATTTTGCAAGTTTTAATAAAATTTCAGTTTACGCATCGATTTTTCTTGAAAGTAACGAATGAACAGTAAGATCCTTTCAAATTTATTCTCCAAATATATAAATTTTAATTAAAAATATCAATACTTACCTGAGCATTCTCCAATGAAAAATATTTTATTACATGCAAAATTTTATCGATTGATTATTTAAAGAAAATATCCTATTTATAAAATGACTCACTCTTAATGAATTTTTTAAGATACTTAAAATTCTACTTCATTAAAAAAAATTTAAACTTTCTAAACCAATCTTTGACTCCATTATTTTGACCATCACAACATTATTTTTTCTTTTTTAACAAGTTACATTGGGAAACTATAAAACAATTATTGAAAGCAATGATTAATAAAGATGGAGGATTAAAATGTTATTAAAAAATTTCATAAAAATATACAAATTATTCATGTTATTAAGAAAAACTTCTGAAATTTGGAAGTCTTCCATTTTTAAGTGATTGAAGCTAGGAGTTAATAAGTTAAAATAAAAAAAATTCTTGTCACATATTAAACAATCAAAATATTCACATTTCTTGTTTAAAAATTAATAATTAAGAACTAGGAGTTAATAAGTTAAAATAAAAAAAATTCTTGTCACATATTAAACAATCAAAATACTCACATTTCTTGTTTAAAAATTAATAATTAAGAAGTTAATGTAGTTAATGTTTTAAAATTTATCTTGATTAATTTATATATATATTTTTTAATTAGACAAAAAGCCATATTCATAATAATGACTGTTTCTGCTATAAAAACAACCTTCATCACCTTTCAATTCTATGTCCAAAAAAATTGTAAAAATCACAACGAGCAAAGAATATTCATAATAATGACTGTTTCTGCTATAAAAACAACCTTCATCACCTTTCAATTCTATAATCTTTTAAAAGTGTCCAAAAAAATTGTAAAAATCACAATGAGCAAAGCGAGATGAAAATTTAAGTATAGTATGTTGATCTGTGTATTCTGCCTTTTTATGAATTTCCATTTGTCGGCTTTTCAATTCTAACGAGTTCTAATCTAAACAATACTTCGCTTTAGAACAAGTTAATTCTTTCATTCTACAAGTCTTTAATTAAATACTGCATGCTTAAATAAATTAAAGAAAAAAAAATAGTTCATTTCCTTAATTAGCAAATTCCATCCTAAATAGCTCTTCACAAATTTTAACTCTACTTCTGTTTGTTATTAATTCTCTTGGAACAAATTGATTGCACACAAATGCTATTTTAATCTTTAAATATCAAAATATAATCAATTTTAAAATATTTCAAAATATAATCAAAATTATAATCTATTTCGTATACTCACTTCTGAAATATCATCAAAGTGAATTTGTTTAATCGAGCAATTGTAATAATTTGTAAAATATAAGAGTCTATAATGGAAGGTTTTTAATCTTGAGTCATCCTCAATTCAGTTGATCATTCTGATTGACTTCTCCATATATTTTACTCTCTATATCTGCTATAGATAAAAAAAGGTGATAAAACATCTGCACTGTATGATAATCTTTCAGTAGATGTAGAATTAAAACTATATGTTAAAAAAATACAGGGCGTTCTGTTGAAGCAGAAACAAACTCAGAGGAGCGATACTAGGCATCAAGAGGAACCAAAATTGCCATGGAACATGCTATCGTAAACCACATTTAGCTGGTGAAAATCGAAAATACTTATGCCTGTGCAATGACGTTGGTGGTGCCAATTTGAATGACTCCTGTAATAATTTCTCGTCGTCCCCTTTCTGGCATTGTACTCTGCACCATAGATTATGGTGCAGACTTGCTGTCAAATAAATGTTTTTTGTAATTATTATTATACTGTTTGTCATCTCAGTTCGATGTCAGGCACTGCATAAGTATTTTAGCGTTTTTCACCAACTTAATGTGGTTTGCAATAGCATGTTCCATGGTAATTTTGGTTCCTCTCGATGCCTACCTACTATCGCTCCTGAGTTGCCACTGCTTCAACAGAATACCCCATATATTTACTGAGATAAGCTAATTGCTAATAGAGAAGAATGCTTAACTCCATACTTCAAAAGCAATAATTACATGAATATTAAGATTTTGCTTACATATTCTTTTGAAAAAAAAATTAAACTTTTCATTATTTGGATCGCAGAAAAAAGTTTTTATAATTATAGAAAAATGTTATTTTTTATGTTGTTATAACAAAAATGAAAAAATTTTTTATGTATGTAGTGATACTGTAACTAATATGTGGCACATTTACATTTTTATGATTTTGAAAAATTATTTCTCAAACTCGTACAGACCAGAATATGTCTTTCTTATTAATTTAAAAAGATTTTATTCTAAAATATCTTAATTAGAAATTTAAAGAAATGAAATTATTACTTGGCAGTGGTAGAATATTTTATCATTAATCAAATTTCACAAAAATTAAACTTCAAATCAGTAAATAACAATCATCAAATCACTTTAATACATGATAAAAATTAAGATAATTTATTCCAGATAATTAAATAACTCCCTAAATATAAAGCATTTTTAGATGCCCATTTCTTTTTTTTTTTTTTTATTGTTTGGAATGAAAATATTGGTGAAATAACTGTGAAAAGTACACAATTCTAAGAATATATCAGCATTCGTATAAGTACTACATTGTAATGTAATGTAAACTGATTAGTGAGAGATGTAAAAATGATTTGATTATGAATAAAAGCATAAAATTAAAAAAAAATTTTTAAGCATACAAAAAAACTATCTATCTATTACAAGTAATTATCAGATAAGAAAAGTTATAATCATCAAATTAGAAGAAGTTTTGATATTCTAAATCTTCTGGTTATAAAATATTTAGTACTGCTCCCCCAAGCAGAATGCGATTTATCCTCCAACAACAACATTTGATTATCAGTTTTTTTTTTTTTTTTTTGGTAATCCGAAATATTTTGACGACGTTAAGCCATATTAAACAGATCAAACAAGTTTTTTGATTCCACAACCATTCATACTTAATAACACACAAAATAATCTCGGAAATGATTTTGTTTGTAATGAATTTTTTAATTTATTTACACTCATAAAATTTAACTCTTGTTTATTATGAAACTAATCATAGAGAGACGAAAAACTGTCTTAAAGGGGGAATTTTTACAATAAAATTTATTAAACTTTTATTTATTTATTTTTTAACAGTATGCACATTCAAAATATTTTTAAAATTCAAACTAAAATAATTCGTTAGATATTTCTTTTATTTGAATGTATTTTCAAAGATTACATTTGGATTCATTTGTACGTGATATATAATATTAAGATTTTCTAGTGGATATTATTCATTATTCATAAAGTTAGTCGTAAAATTAAAGTCACATATTATAATGAACTAGAAATAAAATTTTGTATTAAAGTGATATAATTCCAATCCTTAGTGTGTAAAATGTTTAAATTTATACCAACAAAATATCCCTTTTTTCATATAATTTTTTTACTATAGTACAATTCATCAAACAAAATATTTTAATACAGACATTCATAGTAATGTATGCAGGTTATAACTCACTCAGTGAGTAAGGCACAATGGGCAAGTTAACTTTTACCCATTTTTTTTTAAGCAATGTGGAATATGGAATGATTAAAGCATCTATAAAAAAAGAATTAAATAGTGAAAGCTATCTGTTTTTGATTAAAATTTTCATGCACAATAAAACTATATATATATATTTTTTAGTCATAGTAATATAATGACACGCAAGTGCAGTTTGATCTGTCTGAAAGGTGAAATTTCTTACAGCAATTAAGTGTAATGAATGATGATAATTCTGCATATGCGTGATTTAATGATTTAATTTGATAATGATATGAAATATTAGTACAATAGAGATCAATATTTTTAACAGTTAAAAAAGTCTTATGCATTCCACATGCCAACTGCACACACAGAAAAAACACATCTTTTAAAAAATAAAATGCGATAAAATCATCATCATCTGACAAAAAGCAATTTGGAACCAATCATAAAATTGCACAATATATATATTTATATATATGTACAGTATATATTTATAAATATTCTTCTTATATGAAAATTTAAACAATGCTACATTTCAATTTATGGTTATCACAAAACATACCTTTGGTTCGAGTATTCTCTCTCAAAACAATCGCTGCAAGATTATGATTGGTCCCTCTGAAAAAAAAGATAGTTGATGATATATCATACAACAAAGGTATTACTTGGGAGAGCAGTTTTCTGATTGCATACTAGTGCTTTCTTATATCCTTTCTTATCTTAAAATAAAATTAAATTCTTCAATCATGATTTATTTTTAATTTATAAAAATTACAAAATTTCATAACGAGAAAAATTTTTTTTACAATGAATACAAATTTTAATTAATATAAATCATCAAATTTATATTTTTAAAAGATATTGTAATACATTATGTAGAAGGCATATTATGCTGAAAGTTATTTAACATAATAAAGATAATTTAGTGTAAAAAATTTCATTTTTTTTTATTTCAAATAAAATTTAAAAAACTTTAAAATGGGATAATCATATTATATATCAATAATAAAAAATTATATTATTATTGAATTGCTCAAACTGGAAAATTTAACAAGGAAATTTTCCAAATTTCTTCAATTTAAATACTAATTCCAAATTCATTACTTCAATTCTAAAAAGTGGTTAATTTTATAATGTGCATCCAATTTAGTAATAGCATTTGGAAGAAGAAAAATTTTGGCATTACAATATTGATAGCCTAACAAGAAAATATGGAAAAACAATCACTCTTCCAATTATGAATATTTTTTCACTTATATAAAATTTATATCCTGTAACTAACTTTACTTATATGCTCTCCAGCAAATACAATTTTTTCATTTTAATGTCATATTATAATGTAATTATTTCAATGACATCATAACCTTCCAAATCCTCATACTGAACCAATTATATGATTTGCGTAAAATTTGCAAATTGTTATTTTCTCTTAATAAAGTAATTTTTTAAAATTTAGTTATTCAAATAAGTCTGAACGACGATTAGGATTTATATTTAGACTCATTAACAAAATGAAATTCAATCACAAAAGCAAGTTGTATTCATAGTTCAAGTGATATAGCACACAGCAGTTCGGATAAAATTAAAAAACAAAAAAAAACCTTTCATTCCTTTAATTTATATTTAAAATCTATATTTACAATTATAATTTATCACTTAATAAGATCAAAAAAGGCATGCAATATTATTTTTTATAAAAGTATTTTTGGGTATTTGATCTCTCTTCAGTTTCAATAAATATAGAACAGAATATTATGAGCTTTAAATCTTATTTTGTAGTATTGTGATGAAATAATTAAAAAACAAAAAAAAACCTTTCATTCCTTTAATTTATATTTAAAATCTATATTTACAATTATAATTTATCACTTAATAAGATCAAAAAAGGCATGCAATATTATTTTTTATAAAAGTATTTTTGGGTATTTGATCTCTCTTCAGTTTCAATATATATAGAACAGAATATTGTGAGCTTTAAATCTTATTTTGTAGAATTGTGATGAAATATATATAATCAAAAAATAGCATCAAAATATAACACACGAGTATTGGCTACACGAAGAGAAATTTAGAAGACTGAATAAAAGAGCACAAAACACACATATCCCAAGGCAAAATAACAACTACCTTTAGCAGAAAATACTATGAATATAATATAAATATCACACGAGACAATGCAATAATAATAAAACCAGTTTTTAACCAGGATAGTAGCCTGCTCTAAGAATCTATGACAATGCTAGATAGATCAACAAATAATCAATTATAAAAAGTTTTATAAATATTCTTTTGTTCATTTATTTTTTTGTAAATCAATCAAAAACATTTTTTTTGAAATTAACATTTTATTTAATTTGGAAATATTTAATTATTGCATATAGTGCTAGAAACCATAGTTATAATATTTTAAAACTGTTTAAAGTTATAAACAGATTGTAAAATTTAAAAATAATATAACACAAAAAAATAAATATGAAAATAAATTACTAAACATAAGCAACAATATTGATTATTTAGTAAATGTGGCAAATTAGTTAATATTTTTTGATATTTATTATGGCATATAAAAATAACATTAAATAGTCATATAATGTAATATAGTCATGTGTATTACTTAAGTTTATTTTTACCTTCCTAATATTCAGATGCTATTATTATTTGGTTAAACATTTCAAATTAGTCATTGAATAGATACTTTTAAAATTTAAATAATACAGTAAAACTTTTCAATCCATAAAGCTAACATTTTACTAGTTAAAATTAATATGATGATAAACATATGCAATGAAACAGTTATTGGCAAGATGTCAAAAATAATTAAAACTACATTTTATTAAATCAGAATTCTGTAAAAATGAATTGTAAAAATATTTTTTTTCATAAAAATTTGCAAATTTTTAAATGTAGAACTACCAAAAATTAAGTAAAGCAAATGCTTATATATAAATTTACATTGAATTAATTAATGATGATTGTTTTCTTATTTAATGGTTTTCAAATTACTGTACCTTAGTTGTAGATTTTAAAGTTCTATTAAAAAATAATAATTAATACAAATGGTTAATAATATAGTTAATACATACCAATATTTTTTTATAATAAAAGTATTTCAATTAAAAACAGATTTTTATTTGCATACAGCAACTATGATACTGTATTTCTAAATAAAAAACCAAGACGAAATTTCTTATAAAAACATCAATATGTAATCTGTATGGTTTTTCCTCCCATTTTAAAGCTGTTTTCCATTTCTTTTAATAAATTATTTCTTCCAAAAATGAAAAAAAAGATACTTTTGTAATTCTATTAGAAAAAAAAGGTATTTATAATGCTTTTTAAGAAACAATTTTTAACAATAGTGAAGAATATAAAGCAAATCTCTCTCCTGTTTAAAAAAATTCCTAATTTTTTCCAAGGAAAGTTTTTACAATATATGACAGTTTATTAAAAAGAAATTTTCAGAAATTCAAGCAGTCAATTGTTATGATGTTTCCTTAATTGCATTTATTTTATTTCCAATTTATTTTAGAATTACAGTACTAGAAAAATATAATAAAATATATTTAGCAATTTTCTTATAACATTAAAATTTAAACATATAACATAATTTATTTATTATTTCCTACAGTAGTAATAATGTTTTTTTTTTTTATTTTCATTAAATAATTAAAATTTAAATAGTAAAAGAAAAAGGAACAAATTTAATATTAAATTTAATTATTTCAAGCAAGAGAAAATTTGCAATTTTAAAGGATAAATTGGATTAGTAATTTAGGAAATGACTCTTTATAGAATCAAATGAGTACATTTTATTAAAATTTCCACATGTAAACAAACAGTCATACTTGGGAATAGGAAAATCATTTTACTTGCTTTTGACTTAAATGAATACCAGTATTAAATATACTCACTGACATTTGTTCATAATTTCTTCTTGGCTCCTAATCTGAACTGGGGCAAATTTCTCTACTTTTTCATCGTAATTACAGAACGATTTGGTTATTTTTTCATCGAAGGTATTTACCAGATCTTCTAAAGACGACGAGAATGTCTCTCCGAAATTATCAACCAAAGACGCATTGTCATTCGTTTCTCGACTGAAATTTTCGCCTCTGTTGGAATTTTCTACATCTTCCGAACACGGACAATCGCTGAATTCCGTCCATTCTTCCGTCTTGGCTAGTGGAGCCTCCACCTCCAAATCCGCCATTTTGTCTCCACGCATGACGTTTCTAACGTCACTTTATACGTCACCTGATAAAAGAAACTTTTATGACTACTAGTTTCGATATTTTTTTTTTTTTTTGTTATAACTTGATAAATAAATACTGTATTTATTTACATAACTCAGTCGACACACATCCGATAAAGACGTAGACAAATCAAACAGATATCAGATAAAATTAGATTTATTTCTTAAATACTGATTAAGAAACCAACAAGAAATGCATCGATGCTCATTGCCATCTGATGAAATCAGATACATGAAGCGTTAATCGCAAACTATTTTAAGTCTGAAAAAAATAATAATTGGCTTTTTTAAACAGATAATCATCAACACCATGATAAAAAAAATAATCATTAATCAAACTCGCTATGTAGTCCTTACATAATTCAAACTATTAGCCTAAATCTCCGTGCATTGTCCAGAAGTAGAACAAACATGAAAATATTAAATTAATTCTTGTTTTATTTAGGCTATTTTAATTTTTTTTTTTTGTAAAGAGTTTCAGGAAATGAAGACATGTCGACACTCTGTAACACAGTTTAATGTTTAATACTGTAATAATTTTTAACATTTTGTTTGTTTACATTTTAGGATAACATCTATGAATGGTTAAAACATCATCAGCCATAAACCAAACTTCGAATTTTAGTAAAATATTCACAAAAATAACATAAAATTTTATGGTTTCAGATATTTTATATGATCGCTTTAATGCGATATATTTCGATGAAGATTCTTTAATGGATTAAGAAAGAAAATAATAAAGCGGTAGTTTTTACTGTATAGATTACTGTACAGAATTTTTTTTTTCAAAATAAAAGTTTTCCAGACGGAATTTTAAAAATGCATTCTTTAATTTACAATTTAAACTGAATATTTTAACGTTTTATCTTTTAAACGACCAATAAAAATAATGGTTTAACGGGGGATTTTATTCTGTCGTTCGGAGATCATAAAGAGTTAAATACGTTAACTATTAACGTCGTGCGAACTGAGTGTGGTTGCGATTTAAATTCGCGACTACGCTACCTTTTATAATCGATGAACACACGAACCGGCAAAAAAAATATTGTCTCACCTATTCGGACACCTGTACTGGAAAGCTACAAATGACGTCAACGCATCCAAGACGTCCGTCTGCAGGTCGCCTGCGGACTTACCTGATAGACTCACTGGTGCCAGTGATCACCTGGTAACGGTAGGAAATATTTTCAGCTCTTCGCTACTGGTATTGATCGAGAGTTGGAGACCAAATAATGACGACATTGATTGCTTCAAATGCATCTTTAAAATAGCCTATAGCCAAAGAAATTGTCTCGGACATTATAAATAGAGATGTTCCTCTTCGGCATCTCGACTTCGAGTTAATTCGTTTCTATTTTTTTATTAATTTTTTTTTTTATCTAAATTTTCATTTTTACATAACAGCCGAAATTCATTAACATAAAATATCGATTCTTCTTCCGTCTGCGTTTAATAAATACAATTTATTCCGTTTTAACACCGCGAAAATCCCACTTTACTCTGTAACAATTCGCGTAAAAAAATATATATACTTTATAAGCTTTTATCGCAAAAATTCGACCGAATCGTGATAAAATATCAAGATAACATTAAAAAATTTTCATCGGTTTACATTCTACTTTTTTTTTTTTTGTTAACGTGAGAAGCTTCTGTTTGGTTGTAACTATATATCACCATTACGCTCCACTGGAAGGATTTTATAACAGAAACTCACGACAAATTTTTTTTTTTTCTTTTTTCCTAAATGCCACGCGAAAAAATAATAAATTTTCAATAATGCAACATTAAAAATTCTCTAATAGATTAAACATATAAACGAGAAAAAGTTTTTGAGATATTGATTAAAACTACGTTGGTGAATTATTTATAATCTGCCAACGGGAATGGAATATATATATCGCCAACAACAGCAGCAACAAACATTTGCGTGACGTATGAGTTACTGTTTAAGAAAACGGTGTATATCCTGTAGAATAAACTTATAAATCAACAAGTTCGCCTTAGTCCACCATTACGTAAGGGGAAGCTTAAATAGCTTAATTATTCAATTCGCTTCCTAATCTGCCGCTACTTGGATGCTTGCGCTAATTATAGAATTAATGGATGTAGTTTATCGATGAATTTTTCCGAAATTTCGTATATGGTTAACGTTAAAATCTCTTATTTACGTTTAAGAAACTTGAATTTGTCATTTGGTACGACATATTCGGAGGAAGCGCCCATACTCATCCTAATATGGTATTAATTACTCGACATCTGCCAGACGCCACGTAACTGATGACATCATTCTCCGAGAAAATTTGTAGGGCTGTAAACGATTAACCGAAATTGCTTGGTCATTTGTGTTAGATCATTTTTAATAAACGATACCACATCCCTTCTGCTGTACCGTACACTGTTACCATTACAGTACGGTATAAATCTTTTAAAACATTCTCTTCGATTTTACGTATTCGTTTCTACGTTCTAACTCTCTTAAAGTGATATTCTTTATCGTTTTGCGCGTAAATTATTTAAATTTGAAGCGTATCAGTGATAAAAATATTTATATCTATATACTTTCAAATCAAAATTTAAATTTCCAACTGGAAAAAATTTATAATATGCTGATCTAAATTAGTAAAATGATAAAACACCGAATTTTTTCTTCAAAAGTATCTTTCAAATCTAAATTACTTTACGAGTCTATTATCTCCAGTTGAAGTTCATTAGGTGCATTTTCTATACAGGGTGATTCAGAAAGTTGGGGAAAAATTGAAGGAGCATGTAGAGGAGGCAATTTTAAGCAAACGTTCTTTGGGTCGTTTTTTGATTTGGAGCTTCGTTAAAAAGATATAGCACCTGAAAGTTTTGTGACGTCATTTTCTTTAGGAGTTAAAACGTGTATAAAATGCCGAAAGCCAAGCCGCAACCATTTTTAGATCGGTTCTACTCCTGAGAGTCTCATAACAGATCGATGAAATACTCTTAGGGTTGGCAACACGGATACAATCGTACGGCGATTACGCACAATTTTACAAGAGCTGTTCGAACTGCCGACCACCACATTCAATGCAAACATAGCATCTTGGGATACTCTCTTAAAAATCCCTGGCGAACTGCCGACCACCACATTCAATGCAAACATAGCATCTTGGGATACTCTCTTAAAAATCTCTGGCACCACTCCACCTACAACGCCAGATGCTACGCACAATACCACGTCAGATACGTCACAAAACTTTCAGGTGTATGTCTTTTTAACGAAACTCTAAATCAAAAAACGACCCTAAGAACTTTTGCATTTTTCCCCAACAGTTTGAATCATCCTGTATTTACTGAAAAATGTACTGTAAAAATCCGTATTTCGTTTTCTCGGTTAAGGAATTTTTTATTTTATTTATTTATTTTATAATATTTTGTGCAACGCTTTTAATATTTTGCTCACCCGCTCTAGATAAAATAGGATCATTTAAAATATAAAAATAAATTTATAACGTGAAAACCGTCCTGATAAAAATGTAGAAACTTAATTCAAATTTATATATATAAAAAAAAATATTTTGTTAGAGTTAACTTTAAAAGTTTTTATCTTAAAAACGAATCAAAAAAAAAAAAAAATCGAAAGAAATTTTTCCCACGTAGGCTATATCTTGATACATTATCCATTGAAGTGCTGTAGTACTTTTCTTGTAACTTTTTAAAGGTTATCTTTTTATTGACCGGATATAGATGATATATGATACGTAGAGACACCGAACTAGAAGTGTTCGTGTTAGTAACATAAGGTCTATAATATTTTTCTATTAAGATATTCGTGGAAGTTGCATACAGTATACTAACACAGACATAACTCTATAATTTAATCTTAGATATAAGTATTTAAGGAAAATAACCACTGCATTAATAAATATATATAAATTTGTGATATTTCTAAATATTCATGATAAACATATATATTTTACGGGAATTTATAAGGTAGATTATATAGAAACATACGGTCTAGTAAATTATATTTAAAAGGAATGTAGAAATTCACGTATAAAAGTATTAAGTCTACTGACTCGGGAATTGAATTCTACGATCGATTTTTTTTCCTTCCCTCTCCCCAATTTCTTGAAAAGCACATTGCCATTTTTCTTTTCGAAATTTTACTTTTTTATCTACTAAAATATGCAGTAATAAGATGATTACAGCGAGTCTAATGGAAAAAATACAAGTTTTAATAGTAGCTTATACGATTTTTCTTTTTTATACAAGCATCATTATCTAGAAAATACTAGTATTATTTATTGTACAACAAGAATATAGAAGATTAAAAAAAATTTTTTTAATAGTTTCATCTTGAATGATTTTTTTACTTATTTCCTTCCAGTGAAAACACGATGCTACCGTTTTAATTGGTTTGATGTGCATCGTATTCTTAGAAAACTATAAAAAAAATTTTTACATGTTCACAGTAAATTATAACAAAATAATTTATTTATTTTTTTTCGATAATCGATTGCAGATTGAATCGCAATATATTCGATTTTTTATAAAATTGCATTATCTATTAAAATACGCAGTAATAAGATGATTATAGCGAGTCTAATGGAAAAAATACAAGTATTAATAGTATCTTATACGATTTTTTTTAATATAAGTATCATCAAAAAATGCTAGTATTATTTATTATACAACAAGAGTATGTAAGTCCCCCCTCTCACAGTAAATTATAATAAAATAATTTATTTTTTTCGATAATCGATTACAGATTAAATCGCAATATATTCGATTTTTTATAAAATTGCATTATCTATTAAAATACTCAGTAATAAGATGATTACAGCGAGCCTAATGGAAAAAATACAAGTATTAATAGTATCTTATACGATTTTTTTTAATATAAGTATCATCAAAAACTGTTAGTATTAAATATTATACAACAAGAGCATGGAAGATTAAAAAAAAAATTATTTTAAAATATTTTCATCTTGAATGATTTTTTTTTATTTATTTCCTTCCTGTGAAAACACCATAATACCATTTTAATTGGTTTAATGTGCATCTTATTTTTAGAAAACTATAAAAAAATTTTTACGTGTTCATCATAAATTATAATAAAAGAATTTAATTGGTTTAACGTGCATCTTATTTTTAGAAAACTATAAAAAAAATTTTTACATGTTCACCATAAATTATAACAAAAGAATTGAGTTTTTCGATAATCGATTATGGATTGATCGCAATATATTCGATTTTTATAAAATAATTTCTGTATTATAAAGTGCCGAGTCTATACAGTGTAATTTTTTTATTATCATCATTTTCCTAACAGATATATTTCGAAAAATTTTTTCTCAACTATAATAACATTCTAAATTATTATTTTCTTCATTAAACTTTTACGTCTGAAAAATATACAGTATATACACACACAGAGACTTTCAGAGAAAATGAGAGGCCCAGGGCAATTAATATTTATGAGGCTCTTCAAAAAAGGATAAAAGACAAATGTACAGTGATAAGTATACAAGAAAACATTGATAGAAAACTTCAAATTTTGACAAACACTGAATCTCGAACAGTATAAAAATATGCAAATATATTTTTCTAACATATTGAGTTTTAAATTGAGGTTCCTAAAACTGTGAGGTCTGAGGCAGCCGCCCTCTTGTCCCCCCTCTAAAATTACATTGTATAGACTCAGCACGTTATAATACAGAAATAATATATTTATATATTTTTTTTATGATAAAATTATAATATACAGCTTATTTTATCTGATATTACTTCACCATGATTAATATATATATAGTTATTTATCAGTTTGAGAGAAGTTTTTTTTAATATCCAATACAAATTTCTGTAATTGAATTATTTATGTAAATAAAATTTTAATATTTTTAGTGCATAAGGGGGAAAAATGATGATGGTAATAGTAATAACTATAATAATAAGTATATTAGCAGCAATGTAAATCTTAACCTTGCCACTAGTATGATTTTTTACAAAACTGTTAATTTTAAAATGTAGAAAATTGTGCCTAATTTTTGATGTTTTTACTAAATTGTTCATTCAAATTTTCTATCTGATGCAAAGCAACAAATCAGTAACTTTACATTGATTTAACTAATTTTTTACATATCATTGTACTGCTCTTCCCAATAGCAATACATATATATCTTCATGCTCTTCATTTAAATCATTAAACAACATATTCTTACTTTTTCCTTAGGAATTGTGGGAGAGCAAGTCTTTAGTAGTTAGTGGAATACTAATAGTGCTATGTCTCTTATTTGGTACAAAAAAAAAAACAAAAAATAATAATAATCTTAAAAACCACTTGCTGCAAGGCAAAATATCTTTTCAATTTATAATCACCATAGGAAAACTAATTTAAAATCACTATTTTAAAACATTATATATAAGTGTGTGTATGTATGTATATATATATATATTAAATTCTCAGAACATGATAATTTAAACACAACAATCCTAAATTAAAGAAAAATTGTTGTTGGTAGGACAATAATAATAATAATAATAATAATTATACAATTGTTAATGCTATTAATGTAGGTCACTGATATGTAACTAGTAAATAAATAAGAAAATGTCACAGATGTAAACTATCTTGATCAAATTCAGAAAAATAGTGACTCATTCGTATCCTTGCAGCAAGAGGAATATAACACTCATCGAGAATAAAATCAGCAGGCAATTGTAGCAAACAACAACAGCACTGTGACCTAAATTTTCTTGAAGTCTGTTAGCTATGTTTTCAAATCTATAGTCTTCAGATATTCTTCACACAATTTTCAACAGTAGAACAAGGCAACATATGTAAGAATATAACGAACCCCACTTCTTTTGAGCAGCATTCCAAGTAAAAGAATGTATTCTTTTCCATTGCACAGATAAGCAGTTTGTGACAAATATTTGTCTTACATTGTTGAATGGGAAGTATGATAAATTTCACTAAAAACAGTTTGTTGCTGCTTTTCATCAAAGTTTTGGAAAATTTTTCAGTTACCCCACCAGTCATTGGCAGGACTGTAGTTTCCACCATAGTTGCCTTTATATTGAGTAGCATAACTGTTTCCTCCATAACCAATGGCAGAGGGTGAATAATTGTTGGAAACTGCGATGCGATTTGTACTGCCTCGATCACGTCCAAACTGACGATAATCACGAGATCCAAAACCACCGGAGCCATATCTTCCACTATAAAAATAAAATATTAATTAATTTTCTTATATATAATTAATTTTAAAAATTATATGCAATAATTCCTTGACTTGCACATGTTATTTATAGTGTTTCTGTAGTTTTAAACTGAGATTTTAAACTTGTGAACATTTTGCAAAAATATAAAAGCAAAATAATTCTTATTTTATGAATGTAAACATTTTTATTGTTTATTATATTTTAAATTTTTCCTTATATATGGAAATATTCATAAGCTATGTCATGCTGTTAGGGGGAAGGTGTAGTAATTTATGATAAAGAATATGGGGAGAAGGGAGTCATTCAAATTATGACATCATACTGTAAAAATGGTTAGAGTTTTATATTTCTATAACTAAAAAAAATTATTTTGATCAGATTTCTTTTTATATAAAATATAAAATGTTTATGCTTAATTATTTGAAAAATAAACATTGTAATTTATTATATTTGAAGAAACATTTCTTATAAAATTTAAGATATGTATCTGGATTTAAGATATTTATATTCAGTTGTTTGAAAGTTTATTTGGAGATAAGAATGTGTGTAACAAAGTACCAGTGTAAAAAGTAATTCCCATTTTCTACTTAAGTATTTTTTTTAATGTAAAATCAGAAAAAAAAATTTTTAAATAAAAGGAGAGGATATTTAAATTTGTTATGGGTCAGAAAGGTTAAACTTGATATTATGAAAACTAACAAAGGAGAGGATCAAAGAAAGACAAAAAATATAACATGGCTTAGTTTATGAATGTTCCCTCAAGATTATTATTTTTTGTATGTTTTTAATAATGCCAATTTTTTTTCATATGAATCATATGAATTAAATCACTTTTCATTTGGAATTCTGTTTTAAAAAGTTGGATATCACTACAATAGGATATATTTTTCACTATCCCATGGATAGAATGAAAAATTTGCCCACCATGTAAATTGTATTAGAAGAAACGAATGGGTACCCTCTTTCTTCAAACTACTGATCTGCAACAATCATTCTAAAGAATCTTTTTTCTTTTTCATCATGCTTTTCTGACACTTTTCTCACTATTCTTCAGAATTAATTCTGAAGAATGAAATAAAGAAAGAGTCTCTCTCTCTCTCTCTTTCAATAAAGGTATATCTTACATTCCTCAACATATATGATCAAACTCTATTTTGATAATCTATAAGATAGATCTCATTATAGATTCTCTCTCATTATAAGAGATAATATGTAATAAGATATAAGCTTTATGTTTTCTCTTTTAAGTTAATACAAATAGATAAATCTTATTACTATTCTTAAAAGGCTGGTATGAATAAATTCCATTTAATATTGCTAATGACATCAAAATTACAAAGAGATATCACACAGTTTCACTGAAAATCTTCAATAACTATGTAAAAAAGAAAAATAGCAAAAATTGAAAAGAAAACAAAAGATTTTCAAAAATATTCTTTGCAAGCTTTACGGCAAGTAATTCATAGAATTTAAAACATTTACTTAGAATTATAAAATTTAATATTGTTTTTTGTGAAAAGATATATGTTTTATTTATCCTTTCGATATTTCCTGTTTACAATAGTATGATTTATTACTATAGTGTTTTGACTTTGTATAACATTTAAATAAATGTATTTTAAAAAATAATTATAAATGAAATAAACCTGTCTTGGTTAACGACGCACGCTTTGGTTAATGACTCCTGATTATGTGAACTTCGTTGATTATGTTGATAATGGGAACTACCACGCAGATACAAAAAATTATAAAATACAGTGAAACCCTCGCGTGCGTTCCCGTATCGTACGACTTTCCCGCTTTAAACGTCTATTTTCGGAAGTCCGAGCATTTTCTTATACATGCAATGTAAAACTTTCCCTTTACTTGTTTGCAATGTAAAACTTTCCCTCTTCCTACGTTTTAATTATATAACTTTTTTATTATGACGTCATCAGAGTTTCCGGCTTCGTGTGACCTTCTTTATTATGACGTCATCAGAGTTCCCGTTTCGTGCGTTTTCCCGGCTCGTTTGACTTTTCAGGCCGGTCCCCGAAAAGTTTCAAAATCGGGGTTTCACTGTAATTTTCGGGCCGGTCCCTGAAAAGTTTCAAAATCGGGGTTTCACTGTATATATTTGTAACTAGAGGAGCAATTCCTCCTCTAGTTACAAATATTCATACTTACAAACACAAAATTTCATTTTCAAATTTCACAAAATTTTAAAATCTCTTCAATACTTCTAAGTAATATGATAGCAAAATGCTCTAGCAATCAATATAATGTAAAATTATAAAATTAACATATTATAATAATATTTAAAGATGGAAGCAATTACACCAAAAATTCCTCACTTTATATTCAGAAGTTTTTATTAAAATCCATGGAATAAAAACCTTTTAATTGTTCCAATTGTGAAATATATTACAATATACAGTATGTAAAGTTATTTCAGCACTTTTGGAAGTAAAATAACAGCAGTATCTGAATATGAACAAAACTTACATACAAAATTATGTTTGTAAGTAGAGAAGTTGTCTGTATACACATACAAACAACACACACGCACAAATTTTGAGATATACATAAATATGTAAAAAAATTAAAAAATTTGGTAAAATGTTAAAATTAAATTTTCATTCATTATATTATAGCATAATAAATAAAATTTTTAATATTTTATTATTTATGAAGTTATATTGCAAAGTATATTTTTCTTGAAATAAACAGAAATTTTAATAATCAAAAATAATTCTTACTGAAAAAAATATACCATAAATTTGTAGTAATTAAGCAATCATTTTTAGTTAATTTATTTGATTAAAAATGCCTCATCCTGAAATCAAACCTGTGACATTCGGGACGATACTGATATCTAATTGATAGTCCACCTGTTTTATTTAATATAAAAAAGTAATTGTTTTTAAAAGTACTAACCTTCGACCTCCAGAATATTTTCTTTGATTATTTGTCCTCTGTTCAACTTGTACTTCTTTTGCTAAAGATGCCAACCATTCAGGCATTTCTTGTTTTGTTTCAGTGATTAACTCTACCAAATCAAGTGCCATATTTCGATTCTTTTCATTGAAAAATGAGGTAGCTAGACCTATTTATTCAAATATATTTGTGAAATTGGATACTTGTTAAGAAATTTAACAATTTCATTACAAAAAAAAATTTAAATTTGACTTTTTAAATATAAATAAGCTATATTTTATTAAAAGATTTAAAATGACAAAAACACATAAAACAAGTATTTTTCTATAATTTAAAAATATTTCTGACAAAGTTCCACATAACATTAAATAACTGCATCATTATCAATTTATAAGAATTTGTTTTTATCATAAATACAATAATAGTTTAATAACTGAGTGTCTACTATATCTACATAACATTTGAAAAAATTAAAGTTATTTAAATTAAGTAAAATATGATTAATAGAGAGACAGAGTTTTGTTTTAAATGCTGTATAAAAGTAGAATCTAAAGCTTTTAATTTTTAGACATATTCACAATATTTTCAAAGAAAAAAAACCTATCAGACATTCATCACATACATACAAATGATATCACATTCATCTATTCATACAAAACTATTCCATTCTCAATAGGATTTTCGCAAAATTTCATTTTTGAAATTCTTCAGAGAGATCTATCAGACATATTCAATAATTATTCTTCCTACATAGAAACAAAATTCATAAAACTGTAATCACAATTCAATTTTTCATCATGCACATGACAACAACAACTTTTCCAACAAATCCGGTAAGCACCCCTCTGGATAGTGTGATTGCTTAAAAAACAAAAGATTTGTTTTCCTGGCGATAGTTGAAAGTATACAACCAATGAAAAATGAGTAAATTTCTGATGTAATATATCAAAATGACAGTAACATAGAATTATAAAATCAAATTGGACTAAACAACAAAGTTCTTTTTTAAATATTGGTTCTGTTTTTATCAAAATACTTTGAAAAGTCTCTGTATCCAAACAGAGAAATTCACAATAACTTTCATTAGCAGATAGTTTCAATTCATTCATTAATTAAATGATAAGAGCATAAATACCTTTGACACTCAGTTTATCAGGTTTTCCACTTAGCAAAAACATTATTTCTTCTTTCTTCATGAACATCAGCCATAACTAATAAAATTAAACTTTTTTTTTTCCCCTCACCTCAATTGACTATATCTGTTTTTAGTTCCATTCATATTGCTAACTCTCAGAGTAACAGCTAAACAATAACATCCACCATTACTACAACTTCATTGAACAATTTTATTGTGCTCTCATTGATTGATTATTTATCCATTGTATCACAAATTCAAGTTTCTTGGTATGACCACTTTTCAACAGTTGCAACTTGTTACGATTGCAATCATATGCATGGCAAAAAAATGCACAGTATGACTATGGCTAAAAAATAAAATCACATCCAAAATGTTTTTTTTTTTGAATTGCTGTTATGTGTCATAGGCAATTTATTCACTAGTAGAATATAAATGCATCATAAATTAAGTTTTTACATTTGATCTCCATAAAGAATTTCTAGTTAGAATAACTCTTGTTATTATTAAGAAAATATCTGCTTTGTTATATTAGAAATGTATTTTCTTATATTCTATACAAATATTAATTTATTAATTTTAATAATTCAGTTTGTTACAATTGTTGTGTGCCAAACTGAACAAGTGACTATTGAAATTTTTCTTATTTGATTATAATAAATTAATCATTTTACAAAATATACACTGACGGAAAAAAAAATCCCACCACCAAGAAAAAATTATTGTAGAGTAATGAAATTTGGACAATGCATTTGTGTAGTTAACATGTTTAATTGATTAAATTTTCAAGATCACAGGTTAATTTAAG
>AYEL01090069.1:0-12781 GCA_000484575.1 Olivierus martensii | reverse complement strand
GTATAAACACGCCTACCAAATTTTGTTTATCTAACACAAGTCTTTCTTGGTGTTGGGATTTTTTTTTCCGTCAGTGTATATCTATCTATCATATTAAATCAAAAGCCAGCTAAGCAATTAATCTAATATAAATATAGTTAAAGAATATCTAAATATAGTTATAGAATATCTGCTATTAATACTGTAGGACCCAAACTTATGCTGTTAATTCATCCAAAAAACTTTTGCATAAATCAAAAATTGCGTAAGTCCATTAATGCTTAAATTCAATATATACAAATGGAATGGTCAAATGAAATTTATGAGTATATTTTAAATATAGATAAAAAGATTTAAGGCTAGAAATGATATTTTTGCAAAAAAGTAAATTGCTTAATGGATTTTTTATTTGTTTTATGTTTAATTCAACAAAAATAAAGACTTATGTATCTGCATATTTCTGAAAACACACAAATGAAAACTGCACAAATCAGGACCTACTGCACTAATTTGAAATAAACTGTAATTAATAATTAAATTTATGCAAAATGATTCCATCTATTCATTAATAATTATAATAATAATAATAATTATGGATTATTTATACAAAATAAAAATTTGTCTTGATTTAGAATCAAACTAGGGATCTTGACTAAATGCACAAATGTCACCCAATCTGGACAACAAAATGTTTATTTCTTATTAAAAAACAATTATATTATTTATATGTTCTATTAGCCAATTATATAAATAATTGATTGTTTTTATGAATATTTTGCTTATTTACTTCACTGATAGTAACAGATATATTTCTATATCAAATTTACTACTATTAATATATACACTGACTAATAAGTTTAGTGATTCAAATTAGAGTTGGGACGATACGATACAATATATCATGTATCGTCGATATACTCATCTCAATATTTCGATATTTTTTTGGATGCCGATATATCGAACGATACGATATTATATTTGCGATAATATCATTAGTTAAATAACATTGATTAAAGACTTAGTTAAAGATAATGGCAGATTTCTTTAGACGACTCTTTTATTAAAATTATTTTTAAATATTATTTTAATGAAATTAAATAATAAATTTTATGATAATCGATAAAATTATTAATCACCTTATTTGATAAATAAACAGAGGCTGGCGTGATATTTGAGATTGGTGAGCTGGTATGATTAGACAGACGGTTCTGTCCGTTTTCGTCATTAATTTCGGTTTTCGTTCTACTTGGATCAGCCAATATTAAATCAGCATGAAGATCCAATAAAATATTGGATAAATAAAAGTTTTTGCTATTCAAATTTATCAAAGATTGCAATGTAGCATTTGATTATATCACCCACATCAGTGCCTACTGAACATTTGTTTAGTAAGGCAGGTCAAGTGGTATATGCAAAAAGAAGCAGATTGAAGCCTGAATTAATTTCAACGATTTTAATGCCGAAATCAGCAATAGAATCAAATTTCTGATGATTTTTAATCACTTCTGGCAAATAAATGAGTTTTAAAGGAAACTGTTGTTCGTATTTTTCCCTAAATATCATATTGCGATATTTTCGATATCATTCTAAAATATTGTGATATTAAATATCGTATAAAAATCCGTATCGAATATCGCCGATACGATATTTTGTTTTGTATCGCACATCTCTAATTCAAATATATCATAATTTATTTTTATATTTGTATAAATTTTAATATTTTGACTTCTTTATTGAATTTTCATAAAAATTTTTGAAAATGTGTCAAATACTTGGCTATATGTTGTCAAATTCTCAAACAAGTGTCATGAATAACTGTATATTAAAATCAAAAGTTTATCACAAATCATGAAATGTGAACATTTTGAACTACAACGCTTTATAAAAACAAGTATTATGTAAATTTTATTCCAAATTCTTATAGTATAATTTTTTCTGAATATATTCTTTTTTAAAATATTTAATTGTTCCTTATTGTGTTGTATTTGGTTGCACTAAATTGGCAATAAGAAAATATCAAGAATATGACTTCATCAATTTTTTAAAAATAGTTAATATCAAGATAGATAGAGTTTATTTGTATTTACATATTACAACACTGGATGGAGGATAGGATTGAATCAAACCATGTTAGGTTAGTGTAGTTAAGCCACCAAATTGCACAAGAGATATACTTTATTTGGCAGAATCTACTTGTAGAGCCCATCACAAGCACACCAACACCCAGATGGGGTCAACTGGAAGGTTGAAGAATGGAGTTCAATAGGTCAGACCCAGATCCCTCCTGAAAAACTGGAAGTGTAGGATCTGGATATGAACCCGGATTCTCCAGGGTGGTAAGCCACAGCTTTACAATATGGCCATCCAGTCAACATCAAATCATGTAATGTGAGCTGCTGTGTTATCAAAGGAAAAATGATTCCCAGAACAATATAAATACAGAATTTTATGACTCAAAGCAAAATAATACCTTAATTATTTTGCAATGCAACTTTGAAAAAAAATACAAACTGAATGACTCAAAGTGAGGTTTAGTGTATTTAGGTTTTTAAAAATTGTATCACATGAAATAAATTTCATCATAAAATAATATTCAAAATAAATTTAATCATAGCAACTTATAATAAAATTCATTAATTTATAATAATTTTTAGTTTAAAACAATTAAATCAAATACCTAAATTTCCTACGCGACCAGTTCGGCCAATGCGATGCACATATTCTTCTATATCACTTGGCAAATCAAAGTTGATCACATGCTTTACATTTGGTATATCTAGCCCTCTTGCTGCTACCTAAAATAATAAAATTCATTGATTTAGTTATATTAATAATTATACAGTCTATTAGTTGGATCTGATTCCAAAAATAATGCCCATTTGCAGAACTTCATATTCTATATATATCGAGTATATGATGTGTATCTTTATCCGTAAATATAAAATATATTTTATATAATAGAATTCAGTTATTCAATAATTATAACTGCCACACAGCAAATAACAAAATTAATCTTCTAGAGAATAATATATCAAATAATAAATTAATGTATGTCCAAATAATTTTAGCAATAATAATTTTTAGAATAAACTGCAATTTAATAATTTAAACTTATTCCTGTAAGCACAGTGCATAGGTTAAATTTCCTATCAAAATTCAGAATATTCAACGTTTTTAAGAAACAATATAGTTGAGTAATACTGAATAATTGCTGTTTATCCTTTAAATGATAAAAATAGACATTCTGTTTTTGATAACACTTTATACAAATAAAGAAAATATTAGAAAAAAAAAAAAAACAAAATTGGAATCTTATATCCAAGGTTCTAACAAAAATAAGCAATTATTCTATTTATGCTATTTCCCAGTCATTGACTGATTATTTTATAATGGAATCATTTCAAGCCAGTTTACAACACTTGCACACATGTTGTCCTGTTTACAAACTGCTTGCACACATCTATGATAGAGTCAGCAAGACTTTACAGTAAGGGGGTTAATGTCTGAGTTGTACTCATCAAGAAAATTTTTTGAACAGTGAGATCCAAATTCAATCCAGAAACCTTTGAATAAGTTTTTCTGTAGTCTATATTGCAGACATTTCAAGAAACATCTATGATAGAGTCAGCAAGACTTTACAGTAAGGGGGTTAATGTCTGAGTTGTACTCAAGAAAATTTTTTGAACAGTGAGATCCAAATTCAATCCAGAAACTTTTGAATAAGTTTTTCTGTAGTCTATATTGCAGACATTTCAAGAACCATTCTTAAATTGAAAAAAGAAGCATCAAAGACCAATGTGGTCACTAATTTTTTTCTACTGGATTATATTTCATTTTCCTTCTTATTAGATACTAAGTAGAGGGCATTCTAATGCTTGTTATAAGGCTACACACACTAATGGTAATAGTGGGCAATTATGTGAAGGATGGAGTTGAATGGACAACTAAATCTTCATATGGGCAGTCCTTGATTTATGACAGGGTTCCTTTCCAACATCTCCATTGTAAGCTGATTCTGACATAAGTCAAGGACATTTTTTAATTCTTGATTTTTGTTTGATTTCTGTTTTAATATTTTCAATAAATTAGGTTTCTATTTAACTTAAAATAGTTAAACTTAAAGCTTTCTTATCCTTCGTTTTTATGTTGGAATTTTCATCAATAGTATTTTTTCTCTTACTGGATATGACAAGATACAAAAATTGCAACAAGAGAAATGAACACTTCAACTGCTGATTAGCTACTAAAGTGTCAAAGGCTGTGATAACTTAGAAATAGGTGAATCATACTAGTGACTATTCCATATTGTTGAAAGACTGCTTTGTGACTAATGGCAATGCTGTGATGTGTATAAAAAAGCAATGTGATATATATACAGTGATACCTCGGATTATGTGAAAGTTACCATTGAAAGTATAGGAAGTGTCCCATCTGTATATTAGTAATCTGTGTTTGAAAATTGTTCTTTATATTCCTATTATTTATAACATAAATATATGAGAAAATATGAAAAAAAAAAAAAATTGTAAATTTTCTTCATTCGAAAGAGACCCTAATGAAAATTCGAACTCAAACTTCATTGTTATTTCAAAATGATCACATATTCAATTTTTTTAGATTAAAATAAAAATACAATAAAAAATTAATTATATAATTTATTTAATATAAAAATTCTCTTCTTTAGGAAATCTTGAAAATGGGGCCCGTAAGTGCGTGCCTAATGCACGTTACGATAAAACAAATCACTGGTCCTTCTCAATGAATACGTTTTAATCAACGAAAACTTGAAAGTAAACATTTTCAAATATTTTATTATAATATTAAGTTATTTTCGTTTGGTAATGTGTGGCCATTTGCTCTCGAAGAGAGTCATCGTAGATAATCTGTCCACAACTGAGTAGTGAAAAATTTTTAAAAATATATCCTGCTATCGGGTGAATGATAAAGTTCGACGAGTCAAATCCCACACTTCCTGAAAACTTCTGGAAACGTGGAGGCCGAAATTGTAATCAACGTCCTCCAAGTGACAATTATTAGAAAAATGACTGAAAATTGATCTTGAAAAGAAAAAATTAGTTAACAAAATAAAATTTTTCTATATTTTATATTGTTTCATAAAATTTCTGTAATGTTATTTTTATTTGGTTAAAATATTAAATTTAATTTAAAATTTCATAAAATAAAAACAAAAACGATAATAGATAATCGTCTGCTTCAAATGAATTGATTCTTGTTCCCACCAGGTGGTTCGAAACTGTTATAACAGTATTTTTTAATTTATGTTCTTAAATATAATTTAAATTTTTTTAGTCAAGATTATGAAACAAAATTAGCCAAGTTTGATGTTATTAAAAAGAGAAGAAGACGAACAAAATGGTGTGTATATCTTCTTACATTGTAATAATATAGAGATATAAGGGGAAAAAATAATCTTAAGTTAATTAGCTGAAATATTCTATCTGATGAATAGAACTAATTTGTAAGTAACTATACAACTCTATCTATCAAAGTCCGCTCTTGAAAATTCGATCCCCCTTATAGTGCATTCCTTAATTTAGAGATTCTGAAGCCAAAAAATTATACTTTACTGCTGAGGTCCCGTTATCGAGATTCAATGGCCCAAAGCTGGGGCCTATCGAATTTTTTATGTTTGTTATATAATTATTTATTTTATTTAAGCCCTTCACCCTACATAAAAATATAATTATAATTATAATAAATAAAAGATAATTTTAATTAATTTTTATAATTTATAATAGATAAGAGATAATTTTGTTACAACTATACAATCGTTAAACCAAAACAAAAATGATACATTTCGAAAGAAATCAACCCAGGGGTCCAAGTTCATATAGGAACCAGGAGTCAAATCGGCTAGATTCTGCTTTTCACGGAATTGAATGTGATACCATTCGATAGATCTCATTAAACTGGTCAAAAATTATAACAGAACTATGGGCGAAAACGGCACCGATTAGAAGATATTCCGAAAAATTATCTCAGAATTGGTAAATGAACCAAGTACCGCTGCCATGTTGAACGAGAAGTAAAACGTCACGTGACCATCATTGTAAAGACGCTATGGTTTTACACTTTGTTTAAAAATCCAAAAATTCGCCGGGAATTAATCTTACGATTATGTGGGTTATGATTTTATGTTGAAATCCATAAGTTACTTATGCAATTTATGATTTTATATTATATAATTACATCTTGAAAGTGTTCATGCCAAGGAATTTGAATATAGTTTTTGCGCGACACCTTCAAGATGTATTACAGTAAACTCCCGTATAAAGCGCTCTCCTATAATACGAATTTGTGTAATTATATCCCGTGAATTATACATCTTGAAAATGTCGCGGAAGACACTGTCACATTCAAGATGGCGTCGCGCACAGGTATCTATACTTTGTTGTGATAAGTACTTTTTCATAAAGCTACTTATCGGTTCTGTTTTCGCGATTGATTTATATACTGATTTGCTATTAGTAATATGTAATCTTGCCGATAGAGCCATTAAAAGATTTTAGATTTCGTGACGTAACTTTAGATGAAGTTCGTCTTCTATCCTAAGCGCGTTTCATCGCAATGGCCTTCGCGTCGCGTCGCGAGGATCGTTGCATAGCAAGGAATGCGGGCAATCAAGTTGACTTGCGCACATGTAGAATATTTTCCAGTCTTATTTTCGATATTGGTCACATGATCCAATATCGCTATCGTCACATATTTCAACGATCGTTGCCTTTTTCAAATCCAATAACAATTAATTTAAAAATGAATATAATACTCTCTGAAATTTCCTCACGATCAAAAAGCTATTTCACACTATGTAATAAGTTATAAATTACAGTCGTTTAACATATTTCACCTATAAAACTAAAAAACGGCGGAGAACAAACTAGCCAATAATAAAATTTTCCATCTCATGGAATTAATCAACTTTTTTAATATGATAAGCACGATTTTAAGCAATATTTTCAAGTTTTCGATCATAAGGGAAGTTAGAAAAATATTTAATATTGTTTTTTAAATTAACAGTTCTTGAATGTGAAATACTGTATATAATAAGCAGTGACGCTGAATTACTTGACTGCGTATGTTCGACTTCCTCTCCCGGTCGTGGTCGCAAGTAAAATTTCTTGCGGCCACGCGCCGCCTGCGTTCGTTGCCCCATTGATATATGCCCTACCGTCCTCGTCTATACCCGCCTTTATCCCCTCCTATCTCCTCAGTCACTATCTTTCAGATAGAGTAGTAATTTACGCCTTTCAGCAGTATTGCCGCATATTTGTGACGCTGCAAATAAGAATCATTTTCATTGTTTTTTTATATCAATATATTATAAATATAAATGTTATAGAGTTTTAATATATGAAAGCTCATTTTAATATATTTATGGTCATTGTAAATAATCTCTCTTCTTAAAGTCCAAACTCGAATGCTCTCCGAATAAATCAAAAATATTTCAAACCAAAAAAATGAAGCTATAGTTCAACTATTCGATAGATACACTTTGCATCGGAAATGGTTTCTTCTTCAACGTGGATGAAGCCAATATTTTCATATAATTTATTTTTTCAACAAATTTAACTTTTTATATAGGGGCCTATGATGATATTCATTATTTATATTTCTTTTATAAATTTTTTTGGAATTCGTTTTTGTTTAAAATTTTTTTTTATCAGCATGGAATTTCAAACTACATAAAAATATCTAATTTTTATGTTTTCTAATTCTTTTCTAATAAATCGTTTGCTTCATTTTTTTTTCAAATTTACGTAAACTGTTTCAAAATCGTTATTATTTTTGAAATATACTATGATAAATTTAAATGCGATTAATAATAGGTTTGAAGTGCTTTTCTTGGCAAATTTTGTTGTTCGCTCTTTAGTAGGTATTAATCAGATTATTGTATTCTGTTTGCCGTCAATCTTTGCTTAATAGATGTCATAGTAATCGTTTACACTTGAAATTTAATCATAACTTTATTGTGATATATTATTTTTATAATTAAAATTTTATTTTGTTGAATTAAAATTCAAAGTCTTATAAAATGTTAAGAAGAATTTTGCCGATTTATCGATTAACACAACTATTCCTTACAAAATAAAATTACACTAGTGTAAATAGATTTTTATAAAAAATATTTTTACGAATGATTAATATACTCTTTACAGTGATCTATGTAAAATTATATTCTTCAAAAATTTGACACTAACGTAAAATAAATCTGTTTCAAATTATTTTAGAACTATATCATAATCATTTTGCTTGATTCCGGTTTTTTTAAAACAACTTTTTTAGAACCCATTAATTAATTGAAAGTGTCAAATTTCTGTCTACAGGCTAAGATGAAATGTTCAATACAGCTTTTGTTAGTTGCAGGAAGTAAGAGATTGCTCATAGCTTTATATTTTTATTGTCTTAATTTATATGAGCACATAAAATAACACAGCATATATACTACGGACGTTTTAAGCTGATATTTAATAGTAAAATCGTGATATATGAGCCTACATAACAGCTCGTTAGAAAACGGGTATAGGTGTAAATAAATACGTAACTTAATAAATTTGCTTTATTGATTAATGGAGATTATTGCATTTGATTCAGTTTGTAACGATAAATTTTATTTCTTCATATTTACTGTATTAAAATATTTCAAAACTTGGCGGACAAATTGGCCATTCAAATGAATCACATGATATATAGCAGACTTGGACAAATTTTATTTGAAATAACAAACAATTTTTTAAATAATTGTATTTTCAAATAATTTATTTGAAATAAAAATCAAAATACTTTTCCAAATAAAATTTCAAATATAATACATATCATGCTTATGAAATACTTTATAATATTAGTGTGGAATGTGCAATATCTTATCACCATAATTATTACATATTGATATTATGATAAGACACTGTATAGTACAATTGTACAATGTACATTGTAAATGTACAAATGTACAATGTAAATGTACAAATGTACAACTTTATAATATTAGTGTGGAATGTGCAATATCTTATCACCATAATTATTACATATTGATATTATGATAAGACACTGTATAGTACAAATGTACAATGGTTTATACTTTCAATTTACATCATATCATAACATTATAAGCCAATTGTACACATTTTGTACATTTTATAGTTTTATATACTTTTGCACAATTGTACATCATGTGTAACTTTTATACAACTATACATCTATACATCTATTGTACATATTTTGCATATATTTTGTACAGTTATACACTTATTGTGCACATTTTGTACAAGTGCCATCCGTATCCCTTATTATACATAGATTGTTAAATTGCTTGCATTTCGTATATTTTTTGTACAACCTTACACCTATTCTTAATCAAATTACGCTGCTCCATTTTTAAAAAAACATCAGAAATCAGTATAAAGAGCAGGAAAATACAGAAACAAAAACTTCAGATTTTTCTTTTCAGCTTAAAATAATTATATTGAAGAGCTTTCGACCATTTGGGTTCGATTCAGCAATTATTACAAAGCAAATATATTGTTTTAATAAGAGGACCCGGAGGGTCGAAGAGCTTCAATAAAATTATTTTAAGATGAAAAGAAAAGTATGAAGATTTTATTTTTGTATTTTCCTGCTCTTTGTGCTGATTTTTAATTGCACACCTATTGAGATATTTTATATAACCGAATATCTGTACATATTTTGTTAAACTGTTTACATTTTGCATATAGTATGTACAACTGTACACCGATTGTGCGCATTTTGTTTAAGTATACATCTATTGTGCATATTTTGTTTAATTGTATACATGTATAATTAGATTTTACACAACAGTGCAATTTTAATTTAGGTTTAGGTTACAATATTTTCTACAATCCTCTAAATCTATACATATTGTATATACATATAACAGCACATATTTTATACAACATATAAAATATAAAAGGTGCATTGGTGTAAAAATGCATAACTAAATCTATAACAAATTGAATTATAAAAATAAAACAAATATACATGTTCAATGCTTGTATAAATTATATATAAACATTGTACCTAATTTATAAAACTGTAGAGCTGTACAAATCTTATTATAGAGATGTAAAATAAATTATATTGCTATACAATTACATATCATTACGGGATACAAATGCATGTTACATTCATAAATGTGTAGAAATTATATTTTGTATAATTGTATTTGGTATAGTGGTTTCTATAAAACACTTAAGCTGAGAAAATTAAATAATTATTATGCATGAGATGTATCATGATGATGAAATATAGCAATACAATATATATATATTAGTTGCTTAAAAATTGCTTCCTATTGCTTTTTTGTGATCGCTAACATGTATTTTTTACCTTAAAAAACTACAGCTAAATAAAAATTAATAAGTAATATCAAACTATATATATATATATAGTATAATATGTAGTAATACTGTATTGTATACGTAGTAATACTGTATTGTATGTAGTAATACTGTATTGTATATGTAGTATATACTGTATTGTATCATAATTAGTTGCACAGTTATAGAAAAATGATGCATAATTGTATAGATAAATAATAATGTACAAATTGTACAAACTATCTTATCATTTATTACAATACTTTAGAATGCGTTTAATTTATTTGTGTAAATAATTAAATAATAAATAAGATATCAAATACTTGCTTTACTTTCAATTACTGCTATTCACATTATATTAACTTTTTAATATAAACAAAATCAAAGCACTTATAGCAGTATAGAAAAACTTTAGTTCAGAAAACGTTTGTTCAATTTCTGAATTAAAGATTTCCTATACTGCTGTAAGTGCTTTGATTTTGTTTATATTAAAAAAATATCAAATAATTAATTATTTGTCTTTTGAAATTATATCTATTAAATAACAAATAATAGGAAAATTATTAGATGATTCAAATAATCAGTCAAATAATTATTTGAAAATTGTCGTCAATCAAATAAGAAAAAAAATTATTTGTAAAAAGCATTTAAATAAAAATTTATTTAAATAATGCTCAGGTATGATATACAGTTCCATCGATTAATATTGCGTGAAACTATTGAAACATTTTTAATACTATGTACTATAATAAATTTTGTTTCGTATTTTTGGAGATTATGATATTGATAGAAACATTTCAAAATCATGGAAACTAAATTTATATTTTCTTATGAAGGTAATATATAATGTGTGGGAATTGTTCCGAAATTTAATACATGTTATTTAGTAGTCTAAATTACGAATTTTATTGGACAAAATAGTGCATAGATGATAAATATTGTATTGCCATCGTGGCAAGTGCAAAATTAGAATAGGTAGAAAATAACTTCAAATCTTCAAAAAAAAAAAAATAAATTGCTAAAGCCTTCGCAAGTGATCGAAAAACTTTCCGATCATTATTACGACTGATTAATTTTCACGACAATTTATTTCGTTTAGAAAACCGTAATAATGCTTTAGAGTTCTCAAACCGCAAATTTGATTTATAGTTGTTGGTAATAAATAGATTTTATTACCAGTAGACCTCTTAGAATAATATTTTATGGGTTCTTCCTCAAGATGATTGATAAGAAAATGCTCTACCTAGGTTAATATAGAACAGGCTACATTAATTAATAATGATCGTATTTATCCTGCATTTATTTATTCTATAGCAGAAATGCTTTGTATATATGTGTTCTGGCTATAATTTATCGACAGTTAAAGTCTCATATGTAAACCTATTTTAAAAACACATTAACGCTTTTTATGCAACTAAGCATTTTCCCTCTTTGCTATGTAATAAATCGCTTTCCTTATTAAATTTAAATTATTATTGAAATAGAGAGAGATAGTGAGGAAAAAATAGATCATTGAGAGGAAATTTGACTATTTTACTTTCAAGAATGAAAAAAATCTACATTGTAGTCTTAGGGGAAAAAATCTACATTGTAGTCTTAGGGAAAAAAATCTATTTCGAATTTATTTATTAATTCCCTTAATATTCGCAAAATAATTCCTTTTTGTTAATTTTTACATTTTATATTTAATCGGCTGTTAGTTCAGAATAATAAATTTAAAAAAATCTTATTTTAAGAATTAAATAGAACATTAGAGTAGTATGCAATATTTATTCTCACATTCATTTTTGTAGGATGGATGCACTTGACTGATTCTAAATGTAGATTAATGATGCTGCAAGTTGTAGATCTATCATGTATTTGTTTACATCGTTTGAAATTAAACCCTATTTTAAGGATATACAATTCCTTTTTAAGTTCTCCTTGAGTTCATTTTTACTAGTCTAGATCTGATCTATTTTTAGCTAATTTTTCTCATCTAAATATGGTATCAAATTAGAGCAATCTACGTCCGAATGTGGAAGAGGTCATAAAAAAGTATAAAGTTCATCTACGTGAAGCGTGATATATTAAACATCCTGCTGTAGAGTTATTAATAATAATAATAATAATAAATGGAAACTACTCAAGATTTTTTTAATATTGATTTTAAGAACACTTTCCAAATTTCTGGACACTTACCTGAATAACTTAAGAGATATACTTGTATTTTTTAGTTTTTTAAATATTTTTCTTTCCTCTAGTCATTACGATTACCTAGAGCAAAAAATCGAGGACAATTGTGATATGGATAACTTAGAATTTTAAAATGTAAGTGTGGCCACTAAACTATGTACAGGAAATATATATAATTTTTATATAATTTATTTTTTTAATTAATCGAACCAATCCAGACAAAAATTTGATTAGCAATAAAATACAAAATTGAATAAATATATATATTTTTAATA
>AYEL01090068.1:0-74308 GCA_000484575.1 Olivierus martensii | reverse complement strand
ATTAATTATGAAATAATTTTTTAAATTTAAATAAAGTAAGATAGGTATTGAACTGTTAAATTTTTTTTTTTAAAGTTAAATATAGTATAAAAATATATATGAAACAAAACTATATAGTTGATAACGAATACAACACAAAAGAAAAAATTAAAATTGAATAATGATTGGGGAAAATTTTTATATTTACGATAGTTTTTATCCACTTGAATAGTAGACTAAGGTAATTTCTTCAGTACATATTTTTGACTTAAAGAAAAACGAAATTGTTCAGGTAATTCAGGAAAACTTCGTTATTATACTATAGTTAAGGTAATTTTATACTATACTTAAATTTTTACCAAAATATCGAAAACTATTTAAATATTTTCGGAACAGTTGAAGAATTTTGTTTAATTTCTTTACATTTTCAAAGAAGAAAGCGAATTATTTTTTCAAAATGGTGGTCAGTCAAAATAAAAGCAAGTTTTTATCTGATAAAGTTTTTAATATTTCATGTTTCGCTTGGACAGTTAATTTTTTACTACTTTATATTATTACTATTGTAACGGAACTTCCCATCTTTGTTATTCTTCGTAGTTTCCCTTTCTCCTTACAGTTTTTAACGCTATATTTAGTCATGGTTTAGGAAGGAATTAAAAAAAACCAATTACTTTTTATCTGTTTAGTACACAAGACTGAGTTTTACTATTATTGGCAGTTATATTATTATAAAGCAGTGAAGCTTCAAAGCTTGGATGATTTGCAATGGAAATTTCCTTAAAACTTTCTCCTCTAGATATAACTTTTCCTATTTATTTATTAGAGATAATTTTTATAAAATTATAACTTAATCGGATCTCATAATAACAACAATTTTGAGATTAATTTTTATTAAAGTTTATTGACATATTCTACATCTCATATTTTTTTTATTTCTTCTTATAATTTTGAACATATTTATGATTTATTTTATTTAATTCTATAATTATTCAAGATATGTTTCATAATTTATTTTCTTACACTTCATAATTATTAGCAGAAAATACGTATAAAACTTAAAATGACCTACTTTGTCGTTCAGACTTGTTTCTACATTTATGACGAGATCTAAAAATGGTCATGGTCAATGGTCAATATAAGAAAAAATCTTGTTTTAAAAAAAATTTCTAGAACTTGATCTTGACAGGTAACTGAATTCATTATGTCAAAAAGAAATATCAACGATTCATATTGTTTATCAGTTTATGATTATATTTAAAACTTTCATTTGCATAAATAATAAATATATGAAGTGATTCTTATCATAAAAAAATCTCACTCAAAATTTAGTTAGAAATGTAAGAAAATATAGCATGTCACACATGAATAAGAAAGTGATAAATTTGGCACTTTTCGCAGAGAAAGTTCTGTTAACTTTTCCATGATTTTCAAACCATATGTGCCTCATGTCCTATTTCCTAAAGCATTATAGGGTGTTGTGCTTTGGCTTTTGTATTTTCACAAATTGAAGGCCAGTGACATTAAACAGAAAGGAAAATATGAAATATATGATCGTTAACACGCCGTATGACATATAAATTTTAAATATTACCATTTTATTAAAACAAAATATTGAAACAATAGCGCATATTTTGAAAAAATAAATCTTAAGGTGACCAACATTTTGAATATTTTTATTTGAATTTTTTATTTTTCTTTAGAGAAATTAATAATTTTTATTTCAATTTTAAGTTTCTTTTTTTAGAAATCAATAAAATTCTATTATTTAAATAGCATAGGATATTTAAAGTTATGAAATTAGAATGAGGCTAAAGAACTCCAATTTCGCGTATAAATATCAATGCTCCAGTGATTTCCTTCCGTCATCACGTAATCATGCTTAAAACAATTAAGAGAGAAATGAATGTCCATCCAGAATTCTAAAAATGGCATCTTCGAGGAGAAGGTTGATTGCCCTTCTTTACCAACCTACATTCACAGACTGTGTGGTTGACTTCCGTTATTCAGACAGACGGAAAGGTGAATGACATGTCACTAGGCCTGGGTCACTTAATATCAAAAGTGGGAGGCAATGAAAGATCTAGAACGTTAAAAATCGCTGCATTACTTTTCCCATCGAGAGGGAAATAATTGACTCTCTTATCTCTGATTGGTTATCTGTATTTCAAAAGATATTTTCTTCTTTCTTGCCAGGAAGATTTTAGAGATATAAACATGTATATATATAGGACTGCATCCCACTTCTGAATTAAATTGTAAGATATTTCAATATTCTAACTTGTACGAATATTCTTCATTATGAAAGTATTGGTGAGTACTTAAGCTATACCGTATTGTATATTATTATTATAAAGAAAGCAATATCAAATCCAACGTACTTACTTTTCAGATCGCAATTTGTTGTTTGGTTGTTGCCGTTGTGGCACAGAGATCAACCGATTATTATGACAACATATTTGCATCCGCATATAATCAGGATAGTAGTAGCTTTAATGACAATCAGAATGCTAATTCTCACTTGGGACGATTTAATTTCGCAGCCGACGAAAGCGCTAATTCTCAGAGCAATTATCCTAATTATCCTCAAGAATCTCAAGAAAGTGGATTGGATGACAGATATGGTAGCCAAGAAAGCGAAGGTGGGCTAGGTTCTGATAGATTTAATAGCCAGGCTCATGAAAGTGGGTTAGGTGCTGATAGATTTAGTAGCCAGGCTCACGAAGGTGCATTAGGTGCCGGTAGATTCAGTAGTCAAGCTCACGAAGGTGGGCTAGATGCCGGTAGATTTAATAGCCAAGCCCACGATGGTGGATTAGATGTTAGTAGATTTACAAGCCAAGCTCACGAAGGTGGGCTCGACGGAAGATATCGTGGTCAAATCCAATACGCTGCCGACGAAGATAACAGAAATTCCAGATACGTTCAGCAGCAACAGCCTCAAAGATTCGAACAGCCACAGTTTGATCAACTCAACAATCGCTTCAGACAACTCAGATTTATAAATCTTTAATTTACTGATTTAGCAGTTTTTGAAGTACGGGTACCGACAGGTAATACTTTATTAGAAATCTTAAAAATTTAATTTGATTACTATATGCTTAGTTATTAACTAATTATTTATTTTTCTTTTTGGTTTAGGAAGATCTCAACTTTAGAAGAACTATCCAAAAACCACCATAATGTATGCATATACAGTATTCAATCAATGTGAATTTTCAAGTTTTTTTGTAAATATTTTTAAAGATTACATGTCAATTAACTTTAAAAAATAATAAAAAAATATTAAATAATAAAAAATATTCATTTTACCATTTTTTGCAATACAATCACAAGTTAAAGAAATTGTTGTAACAAGGAAAAATTATAATTGTAGTTAATTGTGATTACAAGCTTTATACTTAAAAATATTTCACATTACGTTCTTATTTAAGGAAAAGACGAAATTTTATTTCTTTACCTTTAAATAGGTTATAATGGACAAATAATTTTAAGTTAAAGGAAAAATAATATGATATTAATTACTTCGAATATGATCAAGCACAATGTTCATTTGAACACATTTCTTTTAAAAATATGACTACATGAAGTGGTTAAATTTCAATTTTAAATACCAGAATAAGCTATGATAATTCTAAAAATATTTTATTTTATATATTAATCTTGATATATTCTTCAAAAAGAAAAAGATTGGCGTAAAAATATTTTCTCAATAGTGTTTTCTCAAAAATTTTAGAAACATTATGGATTTAAAATATTTCAGAATCTCTACAGACTTGGCAACTCGCGCTGAACAAAGTCAGTAATAAAAAAAAAAAAACATTATACGCGACTCAAAATTATTTATTAAAAAGCATCAGTGGCATGTCTATGCTTTGAATTCTCCCAGATGAATCAAAATAGCAATCTGCTATTCTGAAAAATTTTCGTAAAAGAATAAGAATTAATAAATACAAGTAAAATCTATAACATTATACATACACACACTATTAGAAAAAAACAAACAACATAATAAAACTGCAAAAATTTCAAAAGATTTTGATGAAAATTAAGTGTGATATAATTTTAATTTTTTTGCATATTAATTAAGCTTAAATTACTTAATTAGTTGACTTGTTAATACTATAATTATTATTAGTATTTTTATTTCTGGCATGCAAAGAGTTAAATATTTTAAAGAAAATATATTCATTTTCATTAATTGACATTAATTTTTTCAATTTATTTAAAAAAAATTTACTTTTTCATTTAATTTGTATGCATTCTACTGAATTGTGCATCTGCCATTCTCTTAACCAATAATCTTTTATTTTCTTCTGAAAGTCCTTTATATTGTCTAAGATTAATATTTAACAAATAGAGCAAAAAGTGTATTTAATATCATCATCACTCAGCTGTATTCAGCAGGCAATTGAGAGAGAAAACAATGTCCACCTCTTAAAGTTTTGTAAGCTTTCGATCTATTTTCATATCAGAAAGTTACTTTAATTCATAAAACATTTACAATTGATTCTTTGTTCTACTATATACACAATTGAAACTGTGACCCAAAAACAATAGTACTTCAAGATCAAGTTATTTATGGTTACAGGTATAGTTGCTGACTCAAATCAACTCAATCCATAAAGCCTGAGTTTTCTCAAAAATAAACAGATGACTAAAACTCAAACTTTTTCTTAAATATGCTCAAGTTTTAATGTTTTAAAAGTTTTTAAATTTGTTTCTTAAAAAATTTTTTAAATTGGCAATTATTATTTATTGAATAACAAGAATAATTATTGTGAATGCTTATGCCAAAATAAAAATCTTTACTGTTAACTTTTATGAAATTATGTACTGCAATTGTTCTTATACTTTTAAACAACAGACACAGGACTATCAAATCTGTAGCAAACTTAACAACTTCACAATATCAAATCAGTTTTTTTAATATTTGTAAATAAGCTACTATAGAAACAGGAAAAAGAAAATAGTCCTAGAAAGATTCTGTTTAGGACATAGGTGAAAACAAATCAATTTGAGATCTTTCCAACTGTGAACTTATTTTGAATCACATTTTAGTGGAGCATCATTTTATTGCCGTATGTTTATAACTTTTTAATTGTTCCATTTTTTTTTCACCACTTCTCAAAAATCTTATTCTGAAAAAATTTTAACAATTATAGCCTTTTTTAACAAATACTGGTGTTTAAGGCAGTTTTTTTTTTTTTACATGAATTACAGGCTTTAATACTATTTTATGAATTAATGTTTTATATTCAAATTTTTAATAGAATTAATATTGTTATTTGTTATTTTATTTGGTTAGGTTAGTTGGTCCCATATCCTCATGGGATATTCTGTATCTGGCAGCGGCCACTTACAAAGCCCATCACAGGCTGGCTAGCACCCATAATAAGGTCAACCAGAAGATTGAAAGATGGGATACAAAGGGCCGAACCTAGACCTCTCCAGAAAAAATGGAGGGGTAGGACTCGGATTTTAACTAGGATCCTCCAGGATGGTAAGCCAAAGTTTTACCATGCAGCCATCTGGCCAACATTATTCTATTTGGTTTTATCAATAATCCTTTTATCTTAGAATTTTTGATTATTATTTGATATTTTTGGATATGATCACATATGAAGCAAGTTATTACCATTTAAATCTGTAAGTGTATTTTCTAAAGCTGTTATATCTATGTGCTTCTGCTACTTAGTGCTGTATCTATTTTTTCTTATGAATTTTTGTAAAATGTCTATACATTTATTGCTTTTTGCAACCTTGTAGCTAGAGTTGCTGAAATTTGGGTATTTTCAAAAATTTAAACTGACAAGTCAATATTTTGCAAAAGCTCAGAAAATCTCAAGTACCCAAGCTTTTTTGATAAATATTATTTATTAAACCATTATGCTTGAAAGTCCACTAATTGCTGATCAGTTTAATATATGATCATAATGAACAGTTTGTACTTTTTGTTTCATTCTAAATAGATCATTTGAATCAAACTGCATTGAATACAATATTCATAAAAAAAATAAAAACAGTGAATAATAGACAAGTGTCTATTATTCACTGTTTATTGATAAATAAAATAATATATATATATATATTATTTTATTTATCAATAAACAGTGAATAATAGACACTTGTCTATTATTCACTGTTTTTATTTTTTTTATGAATATTGTATTCAATGCAGTTTGATTCAAATGATCTATTTAGAATGAAACAAAAAGTACAAACTGTTCATTATGATCATATATTAAACTGATCAGCAATTAGTGGACTTTCAAGCATAATGGTTTAATAAATAATATTTATCAAAAAAGCTTGGGTACTTGAGATTTTCTGAGCTTTTCCAAAATATTGACTTGTCAGTTTAAATTTTTGAAAATACCCAAATTTCAGCAACTCTAGCTACAAGGTTGCAAAAAGCAATAAATGTATAGACATTTTACAAAAATTCATAAGAAAAAATAGATACAGCACTAAGTAGCAGAAGCACATAGATATAACAGCTTTAGAAAATACACTTACAGATTTAAATGGTAATAACTTGCTTCATATGTGATCATATCCAAAAATTCATTTAGAAATTTTTAAAGTTTTGTATTTTTTTTATATATGATGCAAAAATTAAAATAAATTTTGAAATAAAAAAAGATATTTCCAGAATATTAAATCAAATTAAAATAATTGAACAGAATTCTAATGAAAGTAATGGATTAAGAACAATTTTTTAAAATTATCAATTACATGCATAAAAATCCTAAAATTCATTATTATTATTTCCCTCCAATAATTAAAATTTTAAAAAATTTTGGAAAAAATACAACAAAAACTTGATTAATAATAGCAGATGGCCTTTCTAAAGTACAGATAAAGTTTCAGGAAGAATAAAATTATCCCACCAGAGCCATTATAAATAAAAATAGAAATATCAAATTACAAGCAGAAATATGCATTCTGTCATTTAATGAAATTAACATAAAACTATAATTCCAGCTATATATTGTAAAAGTGTTAATTTCATAATTTTTTAAAGACTTTAAAAACTTACTGCTGTAGCTACAAGAACAGGAGTATGTCCTTTGCGAAATGACCATAAAGCATCTTCTCTTTCTCGCTGGCTACGATCTCCATGAATACTAGTTACTGGGTAACCTTCTTTGAGAAGAAAATTTTCAAGAGCATCTGCACCCTTTTTAGTCTCAACAAATGTTAATGTTAACGAATCACGAGCTATATTTAAAAAAAATTATTATTATTAAACTGATTTTCCAATAAAAATCTTTATTACTTACTTTTGATGATACCTGGATTGCCATTTTTAAGACCTGCAGCATTTAATAAATCCAACAAAAAGGAACGTTTATCATGTTCTTCTACCCAAACAACTTTTTGTGTGATATTCTCTGATGTACTACCTACTCTTCCAACTGCTAAAAAGATGTAATTATCCAAGAATTTGCGAGCCAGTTCCTAAAAAATAAATAAATAGTTAAAATGTTACAAAAATATTTTTCTGATTCAAAAATAAAATTCTATCTTTCAATGGAACTAATAGAATAAATCAAAATGAATTTCTATATTCATAATGGGTACTGAAATTTAAAATCATTTGATGTGTACAGGAATCATGCTTTTAAACAGATCTGTTTTTATAATTACTATAATTAAGCAAAATATAAATTTTACGAAAAACTTTCTATTATGGATAAAAAAGGACCAGAATAATCATCTATGTTAATTTGTTAATTTAACATAGATGATTATTCACTATAATAAAATATGTTAATTTTATTAAAATTGTTTTAGAACTTAAGATTAAAAAACAATTCTAGATTCTGATCATATATTTGGTAATTTTTTTTGATATCACTATGTTATCAGATCCAAAAACTATTTATTGCAAAAACTAAGTACAAATGTCTTTTGAATTATGAATAATTTGCTCATAAATTTTTTCATATCTAAAAACTCTTCTTACATTGCACCTAAATATATCAAAATTACTGCATATATTATAGTTAACCTCAAATAATATGGTAGTTAAAGTTCCTACAAAATTTTTATATAATGTAATGCAAAATTGTGTCGTATGGGATTAAAAATCATTACAAAAGCAATGTTACATTCCATAAATTAATAAAAATGCACATATATCTTATTTTAAGGTGCTTTGCTTTAGAACACTTTGCTAATACAGCATTATTCAATTATCGTATATTCATGTTTATTATTTTCAGCACTTGACTTGTTTTTAAGATAGTTTCACTGGTGAAATGAATATCAGTTGACTTTGAGTTGAATCAAGTGAGCCAATATGTGCTGTTTTGTTATCTGAACTCAGTCTGCTTTTAGAACTATTGCACATATAAATAAATGATAATGCAAATATATTTTTAGGCTTTTATATACTCTGATATGTGAAAAAAGGTTGTGATTTACTTTAATCCTTTGTACTTTACTAATTGGTATAACTCAATGATTAAATCTTTCTTCTATATCAACTATATATATATATATATATATATATGTATGTTTTGCTTACTTGAACTTTTTTAGGAAATGTTGCTGAAAACATTAATGTTTGTCTCTCTGTAACAGAAGGCATTTCATCTTCAAGAACTATACGTCGAATTTGTGGTTCAAATCCCATATCAAGCATTCTATCTGCTTCATCTAATACCAGATATCTGAGAGATAAAAGAAAATATATACATAAAATAAATTTGTTTGTAATTATCATCATCATCATCATCAATTAAAAACTTATTTAATATTTATATTTAAGTAAATTATTTATATATCAACAAAATATTTCATTTATTAAATACTTAAAATTAATGAATTAATACAGTGGTACCTTGGTATACATCTTTAATCCATTCCAAATCCTTGGACTTATACCAAATGAATTTTTCCATTAAGAAATAAAGGGAAAATGATTAAGCCGTTCCCATGAAAAAAATCCTATTGTTATTGGCATATTATACATTGATGGTGTTGTATAAAATAATTTAAACACTACTTAATACTAAAATACATAAATACAAAATAAATTAATGTAGTTTTGCATTTAGAGCTTATATGGATGCAACAGCAATTACTGTAGATGAAATAAATGAAAATTTAACTTCACTACCTTACTGAGAAGAGTCAAGTGCCTACTAGGAAGGTGTTGAGAAGGGAAGAGGAGATATTGTTGTTTGGAAGGAGAGTCCTTCCAATAAAACTTCAGGAATCTGAAATTCTGGTATTTTTTCTTTTTCTATTTTCTAGAAAGAGGAAAAAAAACACCTGAATTTCAGATTCAGAACCAGCAAAAGTCAAACCTGGTGACCTCACCAAGTTCCCTACTTGGAACTTGGCTCACCAGGTTTGACTTTTGCTAAAAATCTGTCCAAAGAACTTTGCTTCCGCCTTCTCCTCAGGATGTTTTGGAAATATGACATTGTCTGGTCATTCCAGACAATGCTATTACCAACTTGTTATAATTTTTATATAAGGAATGTGTTTTTTAAGAGAACACACTCATACCAAATTCTAGCATGCAAGTCAGTTGTATTCCAAACAAAGGTCGTATACCAAGCAAAATTTTTTGCATCCAAACAGGACGTATACCAAGTTGGACTTATTCCAAAACAGACATATACTGAGGTACCACTGTATAAAAGATATTTTATGTCAACTTGGCTAATGGTCTATAAATTTTGACATCATTGATATTTGCAGTTTTTTTTTAAATATCAGCTGATTAATAAATTGTACTGAGCATATCTAACCTTAATATATGCAATATGTATATTGTTATGTGTGCTGAAGTTAGATATAAAAAGTGTGCAAAATTTTAATTTTTAAAGAATGGGCTGTCAAAAGTAGAAAACTCAAAATTAGATAAATCTTGACATGCTTAAATAACAAACTTCAAAACTTTTGTAATCAATGGCATTTTTATATTGTTATTTAAATAGACCTTTCATTTGCTATGAAACACAATGAATTTTGAAAAACCTTAGACAATTTTTATTTTTTTAGGATAAATATATTTTTGAAGAATTATATATATTTTATAAAAATATGCTTTAAACTCCTAAAATGACAGAATGAGAAAAATACCAATATTAAAAAAAGAGTGAAGGAAGAAGAGTTGGAGAAACTACAATTTCTACAAATCTCTTACCAATATCATTCTGTTCTCCTATATACACTGCGTGACATTGAAAATGCAACACCAAGAAGGAGCGGCCAGAAAGTGATGAAACTCAGCAACAAACCATAAAGCTAGGTTGACACGATCAGAGCACACTCGGACCGAGTTCACTTGGATGATGCGTGCGCATCTACTCGGATGCTACTCGGACCTTTTCATCCGAATCGAGTAAACTCGGACGACAACCAAAATACTCGGACCGAGAAGCAGCTACTCGGACCTTTTCATCCGAATCGAGTAAACTCGGACGACAACCAAAATATTCGGACCGAGAAGCAGCCGATTGGAAGTTTAAGATGGCAGAAAGCAGTAAACGACGATCGCGTGGGTAGAGCGAAGTTCTCATGTTTATGTCAAATGATGGAATTTTAGAATTAACGCGTCTTAAAAGTTCATCAAACTGGATATTAGTAAATCGTAACTTTTCTTCTTTTAATATCCAAGTCAGAGAGGACAATATAAATAAATAAATATGAAATATATTTTTCCTAAAATCCTATTGCAATTGAATTAGATATTAAATCAAGAAGTAATTATTTTGCATTTTAAATCTACAATTCAATTTAAAAATGTATATAGTAAACTTACTTGATCATTTTAAGACTAACTTTTCCACGCTCCATCATATCTACTAAACGTCCTGGTGTAGCAACAAGCAAATGGCAGCCACGATCAAGGTCTTTCATTTGTTGAACAGGATCTGCACCACCATAAACAACACAAGGACGAACACGTGATCGATAAGCAAATTTACATGCTTCATCATGTATCTGTGAAGCAAGTTCTCTTGTGGGAGAAAGCACAAGAGCTAATGGATATTGTTTCAAACGCGAAGAGTGACGTTGTGGCTACAAACAAAACACAATTTATAATAAATAATTAAACTTATATTATTTTTACTTAAATTTAACCTAACTGTATCTTATTTCATAATTTCACTCTGAATTAACAAAAATACTTATATAGTTAAATAAATAACCTAATCCTTTATATTATTTCTATTAAGTAGGAAAATAAATTAAATCATGAAATAAAATTTGCCAATAATAGTAATCAGATTCATGATTCTCTATCAAATATGAGAGTACATTCTATTTACATGAATTATCAAATAATTTATTGTATTTCCCAAATATGTGTATTAAATATTTGCAAATTACATTTTTTTATTTACATACAGTCTGTTTAAAATTTTTGTATTGAATGTGAATGGTTGTTATATGAAAAATAAAAATAGCCAAATTTTTCCAATAAAGCACACACAACTTTAATTCTCTGATATTTTGCAACAGTATTTCATAAAATTATATGAACATTAACTAGAAATTCATTCTATTTAGAAAAATCTTTCATGCATATCTTTAACAAAAGAAAGGATTTATCTTGATTTAACTCTCTGAAAAATGAAGGAAAAAGTGAGAAGAGTCTAGGAAAGCAAAAAAAAGAGAAAAAATCCTGTCAAAAGTGTGATAAGACCACAAGCAAAAAAGAAATGATAACCTTCAGTTGCCACTTTACAATTATTGAAACTGATCTAGAGATCATGTGGAATAAGGTTATGATTGTGAGACATGTAAATGATTCAAGAGAAGTTCCTACTGTGGAGGCATTAACTATATTCCAGAGAAGAATAACTGCCTATTTAATGAATGAAAATATATATATTCCATTATCATGGTAGTGATGTATAAATAATAAATTTTAATACTGTATATAAAAAAAGCTAATATAGAACCTTATGTTAGCAATTTACAAATAAATTTATTTCTCTCTATTGGATCTATAGTATTTATTATGTTTTGATTGTTTCATATATTGTATGTTACTTCTGCCTGAGTGCCATGTGCACACACATGGAGTTCTTAGGTAATTAGTAAAATGTGTTATTTTTCATTTTTTAATTTAAACCATGTATTCTAAGAATTGTACTTTGTTCTTGTTTTGTAAGGTGAACGGAGGATGGCCTAATAAGACTGAAAAGCACTTTTCAAAATACCATTTTATATATGACTATAATGCAATAAATCTCTTTCTTACTAGCTGTGCTATTAGGATTGTAAGGTGAACGGAGGATGGCCTAATAAGACTGAAAAGCACTTTTCAAAATACCATTTTATGTATGACTATAATGCAATAAATCTCTTTCTTACTAGCTGTGCAATGTATCTCTTTCTTATCCAGAATTGATTAACTAACCAATTCTGGATAACAATGTAGGTGAATTTTTTGTTTTCAAATCTATCACAATTTGGCATGCCAATAGAAGGCATCTAATCTTTCTGTCATATTTTTCAAGCAGATTCAGTAATGTTAAACTTCAAAAATAACTTTGCTATTATTGCTATTTCAAAAAAAAAAATAATATTTATCAACAAAGTATTTGAGCATCAACTATATTTGGAGTTATTTGGGATAGATTATTACAACTATTAAAAAGAGTTCCAAATTCCTTTCAGATATTAATTTTTCAAATCTTTTGCAATCCCAAAATTTCTTTTTTGACCCCCTTGTGAGATCATAAAATTTTTTTCATCTTCACTATACGAAAAAAGTTTTTAGCAAATAAACATTTTTTTGAAAACTTATGTAAATAAACAGTTATCTAACAGATAATTTTTCATCAATAAATCACAGACCTAAGTTCTGACAATAAAAGTGGCTAATTGGATATCTAATATATAAGCAAATCAAATTAGGAAAATATGATGATGCATAAGAATTAAATAAAAAAGAAAAACAATTAAAATGAAAGAATATTTTTGTGTGATGACACATTTATTTGTCAAACAATACACAACACAACAGACAGATGCTAATGAAATAGTTTTTATATTAAGGAAATATTCATTTCAATAAAATTAGATATCTTAACTGATGAACTGGAATATATAAATAATTACAAAAATATACAAAACAAGATATTAAAAATTTATTAAAAATGAAAATATTGGACAAATTTAGTAGCCCTCAAGTACTTTTTAAATAGAATAATGTTTTATATGTTAAGAGAAATTTGTCCGTAACTATATTTCTATTACTTAAAATTAAGATGATAATTAATTCATAGGTATTAGAATTAATAAATTAATTTCAATCACAATGAATTAAATAAATTATTTTATTGATTAAATCAAATCAAATAATTACCGGTGGGATATTTCTAGGTGGACCATTTTCAAAGATTTGATTTAAAATAGGGACCAAAAATGCAGCAGTTTTTCCAGAACCTGTAAATAATATTAATAAAATTTAATGAATATTTTAAAAAAAAACTGATTCTTAAATTATTTGAAAATGAGATTTAAAATAATACCAATCATTAGTCAAAATTTGGCTATTTTAAACATTCTAAATATAGGTCAATCCCAATTTTACAAATGAATATAATTTATACCAAAAATTTGATTTATAAGCTTTACCATGCTTTTACAAAATTTATAAAAAGAAAATGCTTTAAAAGTTCATTAAAGTATATCTTTTTAACATGGAGGATTATAAACAGTGCCAATATCTATCCTGTTTTATGCCATTCACAACTCATATATGTATTTCAAATGGGAAATTGATTTGATTCTGGGTCTTTAGGACTGATCATAAAATAATGGATGGGGTTCAATTCAGAGCTAAATTCAATCAAATCAAAATAAATCTAATATGTGGGATTGGAATTCAATCTGAATCTTCTAGGAGTCTATGTTGTAAGTTAACACTATCATACCATAATCCAGTAGATAAATATTAATGTTTGGTTGAAACATTATAAACAAAACTATTATGATCCATAAAGAAATGCCATTTTCAATTGTATTCAAATGCTTTTATATTATATTTTCTTTGTGTTTTGATGAAACATGCAATATCATATCATATCATTTGTTTTTGATTAATGCCTCTTGCATCTGTTCAATTATTAAAATTATGTCTAAATAATATGCAAAAAATTAATATCATCATATCTCACTTAATTTTCATCAAAATCTTTTGAAACTTTTACAGTTTATTATATATTCTCTTTCTAATAATGTAAATATATTATTTTTTAATTAAATTTTTTCAAGAAGTTTGTATATGAAGTTTATTTCTGTAAATATAGTTTATGGAAAAAATACGATTTTTTTATATGAAGATTTAGCCATCCAATGAAATAATTATCATCTTTGGATAGCAGCTGGTTTTCTGAATAAATCAGGCCATAAATGAAGAAAATCGGACCATATTTTCAAAAAATTTGATAAAAACAAATGAATATTAAGATATGTAATTATTTCAAAATTTACATAAATTTATTGAAATATTGCCACTATTATTAATAATTTATATTTAAAAAGTTTTCTTTAATTTCAACAATTTTTTTATTTAATATTTTATAAATTTTCAAATTTATATCAAAAAAACCTAGTGTAAATAAATAAATAAAAAATCATCTCCTCATACATAAATAGCAATAATATTCTTTATTTTGTTTTCATCAGATTTGTGATGGTTGACTCTCCACTCCCCATACCACTCTTCTTAGTGTAACAGGCTTGGCAGGAAGACAGTGGGAAAGGAGTAGCAGAAATAAAATAACAAAAGTGCCATGCCTCTTTTAATGGCAGATCTTTCTTTATATTAGTATCATCTCATTTTTTAAATATAACATATTTTGACAAAAATATTGCTTTAATAAAAAAAATATTCCTATTTTAATAGAATTAAGCAAAATTTTAGTATTATTTGTAATATTTTTTTAATTTTATGATTTTATATAAATCATACTATAAAAAATTAATTTTTGAAAAAATTTCAGTAATTAACTTGATTTCATCATGTAATCTGAATAACATGAATACAATAATTTAGAATATAGAAAAAGGAGGAGAGAAAAAACCTAATTTTTCAAAACTATCCAGTCAAACAAAATTTTCATAAAAACTTTTTAAAATAAAAAATTTCAGTCAGAAAACATTGGAATTATGATCAGAAAGTAATTATGATCCACAAAATTTCAGTTGTAAAATTCTATTGTTTGTCCCTGTCACAGGCAGCAAATGTCATCAATGGCACAAACAAGTTAAACAAGTCCAATTTTACTCCTAGTGAAGTATTTTTAAATTATACTGCTATTTTAATAATTATTTATTAATTATGATATTGTGCCACCATCTATTGGATTAATGATTAATTATTTTAATTTCAGTTAAAGTGGCACCATCTCTTATTTAATGTTAACATCCTAACACTTTAGCCAATTAGACTACCAAGACATTTGACAATTTCCATTTTCAGAATGCATATAACTTCATAAATTTAGATTTATTGGATTAAGTTGATATCAGCTTCCTGAATGGGCTAAACATAACCATGAGCCCTCAGAGCAAATTCAGGCAAACTGATTTGGCTTAAGCCAGATAACATATCAGTTCAATCTAACTAGGTTGAATTGATATGATATGTTAATTATAATTATTTAATTTAAGAAACAAATATTTGAGCAAGTATTATATACACATTTTCTTGTGATTTAATAAAATTAGTATAAATAGTTATCAAAACTGCATTAATAATAAAGCATATGTTATCACTAGATTCTTTGCTAAAAGATTTAGTGATAATATATTAAGATCATTATATAAAGAGGTTTTCTTGTGATTTAATAAAATTAGTATAAATAGTTATCAAAACTGCATTAATAATAAAGAATATGTTATCACTAGATTCTTTGCTAAAAGATTTATTGATAATATATTAAGATCATTATATAAAGATGAAAATTTTTTAAATTAATTCTTTTTCAAAAATCTGAAAGCTTAACATAATCATAAAATGAAATGCAGTGGGTCCTTGTTTAACATTGTGCCTCATTTAATATCATTTTGCTATTATATTACTTGTAAAAACTAAATTTATCAGAGGATTAAAAAACTTTAAGGCAGTAAAATGGAATAAAGACCTATTTTCTTACTTTTCCTTCATAATAGAGAGAAATCGAGGTGAAAATCTATAATTACAGAAACAAGGTAACTATATTTTATATGATCCCTAACAAAAGTATAAAATGTTGTCTATGAACAATATATTAATTAAACTGTACAGTATACAGGATATTTGACTGGATTCACTAGATGCAAATACTTTGGCTTTCCATTTCAAGGACCTGGGATCAATTAGGAACCATCACTTGTAAAATTTATATGCTAGGTCAACGAAATTTTCAGTTTCAATTAACATCTCAATTTTCAGGAACCTAATCCTGACAGTAAACAAGAGCCCACTATATTAGTATAATATAGCATTTTCTAAAAATATTCCAAATTTCAATATTTTAAAAATAAGAAAAATTTTAGCTAAAAATTTATAAAGCATGATTTTTTTTAATGAATACAATTTTTAATTTTCATCAACTTTTAAATTTTAATAAAAAATTTTATCAACCAAATAAATAAATTTACTTACCAGTCTGTGCACATGCCATTAAATCTCTCTTACTTAAAATAATAGGAATGGCATACTTCTGTACTGGAGTAGGATGTTCATATCGAGCTAATTCTATATTCATGCGTATTATTTCTGTCAGTGGACATTCATCAAACTAGAATATAATTGAAAATATAAAATTATTAATAACTATGTATAGCATATACCTGATTATAATCAATAAATAGTGTTTATTTATATTATTTTATTCATTCATATATACAATACACTCTAATATATGATAGAGAATATTAAACTTAAATAATAACTGCTTAATCTTATAAATCAAAGTAAAAAAAACCAATTAAAACAGCACTAATAAGCAGAAATCAACATAAAAACAATTTACTACGTGGAGTACTTTCGGAAAAATTCCATCGTCAGCACAATACATTGTATATTACAGAATGGAATTATGTATCAAACATCTTATTGTCAAGTACAATAAACATAGCTGCACATTTTATAATTTTTAAATTAATAAGCAAAAGGAAAGCAATATGAAATAATGTGAATAGGTAATAAGAGTGTGACATCAATTTCTTATATACATCATATATTTATGTCGAGTGTTACCACAAATAACAAAATTATATTAAAAGAAAATCATTAATTTTGTCCAAAATTGACAAATGGATTATATAATTTGGTTTAAATTGTAATAAGAAATTTAATTAAAAATTTATTAAAATATCCAGTTTAAAGCAATTTTTTGATTATGATAAAATATCTATTTTTATTTTGTTCGTTCTTTTTCATTTTTCTTGATTTAAGTAAAACAATAATGAAATTATGGGTTCCTAAACTTTTGTCATCCCATTATTGATATAGGAGAGTACAAGCAAGTCAGATAGCTGTCAGTTCAATAACTGAATGAATAGTGCAAAGTTTGGAGCTTTCTGAATCACCAGTCTTCATAAAAAAAAGATTACAGTTAACAAGGGTTTGATAACAAGGTTTTTAACAATGTTAAATTATATTATATGATATTATGTTAGACAAAGGGATTGATTTGAAAATTATAGATTTTGTTCTCATGAAGGCCTATAAAGATCTGTCAGTTTATGAGATATTTTGAGTACACTAACTAAAACCAAATTTGATCTGTTAGATCTATTTTATGGTCATGAAACCAATTATTATCTATGCTGCCATAATTTGAAGATGGAGAGTTGTTCTTAAGTTAGATTAGTTTGATTAAGCTGCCATAGCCTCGTGCCATATTCTGTATCTGGCGGCAGCCACTTAAAGAGCCCATCATAAGTGGGCCAACACCCATGATGGGGCTAATCAGATGGTTGAAAAATGGGGTTCAATGGGCTGGGCCCGGACCCTTCCTGAAAAACTGGAGATGTGGGACCAAGATTTGGGCCTGGATCCTCCAGGGTGGTAAGCCAAAGCTTCACCTTGGATCTTCCATGGTGAAATTTTGTTTTCTTTTTTAAAACCTGCAGGACTAAAAATGAAGGAAAAATTCAATTTTTTGCAAGAAGCAACTATTTAGTAATTACTATGGTAAGCTTATTAATTTTCAGAAAATCTCCACTTCAAAATTACATTTTGTAGCAAAATTTTTGACCTGTATATATGAATAAAAAATAATTATTTACTTACAGAATTGATATGATTAGGACAATCCATACCACTGGCTTCAACTGGAATATCTTCATACTTCTCAAAATTTATGCCAGTGTGGCCTTGAGAAAATAGGTGTCTATAAAAAAAAATATTTTATAAATATAGGAAATAACACAAATATATATACAATACATTATATAAATATGAAAATTCATCACTTATAAGGGGACTTGGTTAACTATGATTCACAAATTTGGACAAAATTTTGCAAGATGGTGTTCATATGTTGATTCATCTGACAAAATCTTTAGATATACACACTCAATCAACATTTTTTAGTAAATTAGAATAAGAGTTTAATTAAAGTTAGCAATTTTTGACATGTCCTTTAACCTCTCAATGTCTTTGATGTGTGTAGATATCATGATCTAATTACACTTGTGCACCAATGATGTGTGTAGATGTCAAAACAGTGATGAAAAAAATCATAGAAAAGGGTTAAAAAATTTAATACTGATTTTTTTTAATCCAGTTATTGCAAATATGTTTTTTTTTTATGCTGATTACATGAAATTGTCCAATTTTGATAGTGATTCCTAAACTTTTTCAGTTGCAGAAATTTTTTTTTAATTTCATTTTTACAAATATTTTGAATGGAACCACCTGATGGAATTTGGATATTTTTCTCCGATCTTCTCAATTTTGTAGTCTAACATATCAAAGTTATTCTGGCTTTGAGATGAGATAAACGATATTTTTGAAATTTTAATTAAAAATCAAATTTTTCATATGATGAGCTATAAAATGCTTAAAACTAAAAAAAATATTGGTTAAATGGATGTAGTACTTTTATTACTTTACAGCTGTCTCTTGCTTCCCAGGAAATTGCAATCTTCTACAAGGGAAGATTCTGAGTAGAGTGGATGTACTCCTTTGAGTTAATCTCTAAGGAGTACCTAATCTTAATATCTAATCTACCAATGTTCAGGGGCTATACCTTGGACAACGATGCACTCATTTATACCTGTGTAAACGAGTTCACCTATCAGTGTCCTCATCCAGCTTTTGGAGTTGAGAAGGGAATCCACTTAAAGTTTTTTTCAGCGAAGAACTTTCCCAAGCTTGTGAAAGTGACATTCTATACTTCACATGTTCACAAACAGGATGTCAATAAACTGTTGTCTCATCTCAAGATTTATAATCCAGGGTTCAAATCTGAGAAAGGCAGGTTCTAGGTCAAAGCAAAAATGTGAAAAAACAATGCATCATTATGATAGTCAACTTTGCTTTAGATAAATAAGGCCATTAAAAAATGGCCAATTTTAAGACTCTTACTGGAGGTGATGAAGGGTACTTTCAAATTCTAAATCCAATGGCTAATAATTTTAGTTATTGCTCTTATAGAGGGACATGAACTGGTCGGGTTCACCAAGAATAGGGATTCAGGAGGTGTTCTGAGACCTTCTAGTACCAAGATTTTGGAAATGGGCATGGAAGTGTGCCTACCTTAGGCATCTGTAGTTTTATGGGTCTGGGGTGATTCAGATCAACCTCCAGCAATCTTGAGCTGCTTCAGCCCTTTAAGATTGGTGGCTTGTGGGAGGCTATTATGACCTTGCTCTTATTCAAGAGCCATAGCACTATAAGGCCAAATATGAGGATTTGATTGTAAAGAAGATGAGTTATTTATTTTTACTTCTGATAGTAGTCCTTGGACTTGTGTTTTTGTTAAAAACAACATAAATGTTTCACTAAAATATAGGATTTTGAACCAGGGATCTTACCAATATATGGATGAAGCAAGATGGGGGTTTGTGCTAGTAGGAAACTTATAGTTTACTTTGCATATTTTCTTTATGATAAAGACAAACTATAACCAACACCTGAATATGTGCTTCTGGTTGAGTTATGTCAAAAGAATTGTTTTGATTTAACTGAGTGATGTTGATGCAAATTCTCATCATGTTATTTGGGAAGCAAAAAACATCAAACTGAAAGGATGAATATTTATAACAGTTTCTAGTAAGTACTAACCTCTTTGTTTTAAATAATAACAATGAACCTACCTTTGTTATAAACAGAAGAGAGGTTCATTGACCAAATGTTAGGGACTCAATATTTCTGACCTAATTGAGAATTAGCATGTATCTTAGTGACCATCTTCATCAGATCACAAATACATTTCTTTCAATTTAAAAGGTATGATATATAATCAAATAACATACAGAAACCTGAAGAAGACTAATAGAGCTTACTTTAGAGAAGACTAAGTTTAACCTTGGGGTATACAGAGTAGATTTTGCTTGGTGGTGGATTTAGAGATGACAACTGAACAGATTCAGCAGGCAATCTTTTTATCCTAATATCAAAACTGTCCAGTTAAGCTGGCTGCTGGCTAATCAAGTCAGACTTCTTGGTGAAATAGAGAGTTTGGCATTTTTAGACAATGTCAGAAGACTTTTTAATAAAGCTGGCAGATGAATGGGACATATACAAAAGTGCTCTCGCTTGTTATAATAAACCCATTAGAAATGCAAAAAAGGTTTTCCTGGAAAATACAATCAGGGAATTGAGGATATACCTGATGTATAGACTTATAAAAAGATAATGTCCAAATGGAATTATTGTAAGATCAGTACTATTAGGCTGCCTGCCATCTGGCAGCCTAATAGTACTGATCTTACAGTCATTAAAGGAACTCTTCTGAGTACACTCTCCTGGATCTAATTTGATTGATGGATCATCTCTTTTCATAGGGGCAGTCAGACCTCAATGAATGTGTTTATTGTGCCATGAGGGAGGATTGGGATCTTTTCAGGAGTGTGATCAATCAATCAAATATCAGATGGCTGTAAGTAATTTTAACTCATTGAGGTCTTTTGACATGTATACATGTCATGGAAATGGAATAAAAAAATGATAAAAAAAAAATTACAAAAAAAATTCAATCCTAATTTACTCAGTACAGTGATTGCAGATCATTTTTGGATTTATTGGTTGAAAATACATGCCTCCAATGATGGTTCCTAAATTTTTCGATTAAAGCATTATTAAAAAAAATTTTGGCAAAGTTTGGCAAATTTGAATGGATTATGTTAATAGAATTTTTTTTTATCAAATTGTATTGATTCTACCATCTATTTTATTATATTTTATTAAATCTATTTCGATTTTTGGATGAGAATTATATTCTTGAAATTTTAAGTGAAACATGAAATTTTCATATGGTGAGCTCTAAATTTTGCAAAACTGAAAAAAATATTGCTGATAACACAAAAATTTTGGTTAATTCTGTTAAAATAAACAATATTGTTATTTATTTGTTCATTTATCGCTTTATTTTTACCAACAATTAAGTTAAATATATGAAAATCCTAATGTAATCAACCTCAAGTTATTAAAAGAGGAATGGCACTTTTATTGTTTTATGGCAGTCAGTCATTTTGCAGAAATCATGGTCAAGCCGACTTTACTGTACTGCATGTAGTATTAGTTATAGTATGTCAACAAAGCATCTGCAAGCCAATTAAAGTAGAAAATGTTATAGCTGTTTACGCATGGGAGTGGATGATTTTCATATATGTTGTGTTTTTGGTTATAAATTCAAAAATTTATAAAAAATTGAAATAAAAATTATTGATGTGAAGAAAAACCATACCAATAAATATATTAATAAGTCAAAGAATTTTAATAAATTTGTTACTTTTGACTAATTATATGATGTAACAATTAATGAAAATTTGCATAACATTTTGTTTTTTTAAAATTTAATAATTTTTTAAAAATATGACCCAATTTTCTTCATTCATAACTTATTTTATTCAGAGAGCTTGCCACTATCAAAAAATAACAAATATTTCATTGGATGGCTAAGATTTCATACAAAAAAATCATGTTTTCTTTGACTTCATTTAATGAACAAAAAGTTGTAAAAGAAAAAAAAAATTTGAACATGTTTAAATCATTAGAACAAAAAATATAATAAATTGTAAAAATTCAATGAAAATTGAGATTTTACAATATTAATTTTTTGCATATTAATTAGAGTTGTTCTTGGAAATATTGGGCTGTTTGGAAACTAATTTCATTTTTTTCATGAAAATGAATGACAATTTTTTTATAGTATATAAATATTTTAATTAATTATATATTAACCATTTTGGTCCAATACATGTTGCCATCTTTCTGGTAGTAACATGATTCCATGCTTGTAGAATTTCTGATCTTTACTTGCAAAAACTGAACCAAGTGATTTTTGACATCCTCATTTAAACTGTGTTTTGCATGTAAAGAATTCTATAAAGACCGGAATAAGTAATAATTGATCATTTAAACTAAGTGTTTTGCCGTCTAAAGAATTCTGTAAAGACCGGAATAAGTAATAATTGGAAGATGCCAGATATAGTGAATATGGTGGGTATGGTAGCACATCCCATTCAAACTGTAACAACTTCTGGCAAGATATCAAACTTGTATGAAATTTAGCATTGTCATGATGAAATACTATGCCTTTTCTGTTAATCAATTATGGCCTCTTTGTTTTGATGGAATCACTCAATTTGTCCAATTGGTGGCAGTACATGTTTGAATTAATTGTGGAATTGTCTGGAAGAAGCTAAAAAAAACAATTCTCTTGAAATCCCAATAAACAAAAAGTATCATTTTTTTGATGAATATGGGGTCTCAGAGTGCTTTGAGTCGGTTCATTTCTTCTGCTCCAGGATTGCTTGAGTTCAACTTTATTGTAAACAATTCATTTTCATCAACAATTATGATCCACTTCAGAAAGGGATCATTTTCTTCATGTTTGAGCAGCAAATCATAGATGTTGATGAAATGGAGCAAATCTTTCTTTGAGAACATGTGGAACCCAAATATCAACGTTTCAAGTGGTCATGAACAGTTGAATTCAATAAATTCAATCTTGTAGCAATTTCTCATGTTGTTATTCAGCAGTTTGCTTCAACCAATTCCTTTATTTTGTCATCATCAGCTTCAACTAACTTTCCTGCACATGGTGCAATGTAACATCAAAATTGTCAGAATGAAATTTTGCAAACCAAAACTGGTTTGCAAAATTTCATTACAATTCTCTTGAAATCCCAATAAACAAAAAGTATCATTTTTTTGATGAATATGGGGTCTCGGAGTGCTTTGAGTTGATTCATTTCTTCTGCTCCAGGATTGCTTGGGTTCAACTTTATTGTAAACAATTCATTTTCATCAGCAGTTATGATCCACTTCAGAAAGGGCTCATTTTCTTCATGTTTGAGCAGCAAATCACAGATGTTGATGCAATGGATCAAATCATTCTTTGAGAACATGCGGAACCCAAATATCAACGTTTCAACTTGCTATGAATAGTTAAATTCAAAAAATTCAATCTTGTAGCAATTTCTCATGCTGTTATTCAGTTGTTTGCTTCAACCAATACCTTTATTTTGTCATCATCAGCTTCAACTAAGTTTCCTGCACATGGTGCATCTTTAACATCAAAATTGCCAGAATGAAATTTTGCACACCAGTTTTGGCACTGGCATTTCTGTTAACACATCATCTCTCTACACTTCAAATAACTTTTTTCTTGGCTTGAACAGCATTCTTACTTTTTCAGTAATAAAAAAGCAAAACATGCCAAAAACCTCCATTTCATTTTCCATTTTTGACAGTACACAAAAAAAAACTAGTGCATGGAATCAAAAAAATTTTTATAAATATACCTTGAAATGTCAGCTGTCAAAATTTACAATGACAATATGGCTTTGAAATTGGCGGGTAAAAATATAACTAACGCCACTGGTGGGAAAAAACGAAATTACTCTCCGAACAACTCAATAGGTTTATTTTGAAATAGCTTATGGACCTCAACACATTAAAGTATAATTTTAAGCATGCATGAAAATAAAATTTATTTAAAAAAATTAAATATTTACCTCTCTAAACGTTCATCTGGTGGAAGTGGTCTACTCCAATCATCATCATATTCGGAACGTCTACCACCATTCCGACGTTCCCAAGAGCTCCTACTTCCATGATTATCATCTCTCCAACTATCTCGAGGAGCCTCTTTTGGTGCATCAGGATCTCTCCAGTTGCGATCTCTTTCACTAATGAATAATTTATATCACATCCACTTTAAATGATTTAAAAAAAAATTACTGAATAATTTAATTTTCTTAATTTACATTCTGATTTTGAAGTTAAATATTAAATTTGCATAAATCTTATTATGAACATTGAAAATACATTTTAAAATTAAAAAATTTTGAGATAATTTCAATAGTGAAAAATATAAAAAAAATTACAATTAGCAATAAACAAATTCCTTCATATTTAAATTCAAAATTTAATACAATAGGAATCATTCTGATAGCAGTGAAATAGTGGAATGGTAGCAATATCCTAGATACAATATAATTATTATTAGTAGATCAATTTCCTAATAATTTAATACAATTTCATTGGAAATAAGTTTGCAAGTTTGAAATGCAAACTTATTTATAATTAAGCATGAATAAAATGTTTATATTGGGTCTGGGAAAAAGTTTGTGGCGTTTTTGGAGTAAAATTCAAACTGGTTTTCTTATAGTGTGAAATAGAATTTATTTACACAAATATGCTCCATTATTATTGATAATGTTTTGCCATCTGTTGGGTAGAGCCATGATGCCATCAGTGAAGAACTTCTGTGGTTTCTGGTTGAAAAACTGAATCAACTGGTTTTCACGGGCCTCTCTTGAAACCAGCCTAATTCCACTGAGAGAGTTCTGCAGAGATCGGAACAAGTGATAGTCCGAGGGTGCTATGTCTGGACTATACGGTGGATGCATCATAACTTCCCAACTAAGCTCACGCAATTTTTGATGGGTCATCAAAGACGTGTGTGGTCAGGCGTTGTCATGATGGAAGACAACACCTTTCCTTTTATTCAATTTGGGCCGTTTTCTTTCAAGTGCCTGGCGTAATCTCTCTAGTTGCTCACAGTAGAGTTGAGAATTAATCGTCTGACCAACGGGAAGTAGCTCATGATGGACGATTCCCTTCCAGTCCCACCACACACACAGCAGCACCTTGTTCGGCGTCAATCCTGGCTTTGCGACAGCTTGTGACAACTCCCCATCCTTTATCCACGATCTTTTACCATGGTGGACGATTCCCTTCCAGTCCCACCACACACACAGCAGCACCTTGTTCAGCGTCAATCCTGGCTTTGCAACAGCTTGTGACAACTCCCCATCCTTTATCCACGATCTTTTATGCTTGTGATTGTCGTACTGATCCATTTTTCATCCCCAATTATGACATGTTTCAGAAATGGCTCAAGTTCATTGCATTTCAGCAGCACATCACAGATGTTAATTCAGTCTAGCATGTTTTGTGCGCTCAACTCATGCGGAATCCAGACATCGAGCTTCTTTTTGTAGCCAGCTTTGTGTAAATGGTTCAAAACAGTTTTGTGGTCAATGCCCAGCTCCATACCAATATCGACACTGCTGATGTGCTTACCTTGCTGGACTTTTGCAAGAATTTCATCAGCTTTTTCAGTGATTGGACGACCAGAGCATGACTCGTCTTTCACATCAAAATTATCAGCACGAAAGTGAGCGAACCATTTCTGCTCACAAGATTTTGATACTGTACCTTCACCATACACATCACAAATTTTTTCACAAGCCTGCACAGCGTTCTTTCCTTTGTCATAATAATATTGCAAAATATAGTGCAATTTTTCCTCACTTTTCTCCATTGTCAAACGCACACAACTTTCCACCCACTGCACCATGTTTAATAAAGAGTATAATAAAATAAAAATAGGACAGGTCCAAGTTAACCTCCTCACACCGCCTGGGGCTGATACCTGATCTATCCGCTCTCTTTCGATCAGACATTCTTCCTGGAGCTTTCGTCCTGTATGTTCATTCCAATTATATCTCGTGTGTTTAATAAAGTATTGTTTAAAACTTAATAAAGATTATTTAAAATGAAGGTAGGCCTAAATTTTAGTAGTTTTATAATTATATCATTCATAGGGCAGTGCCAACTCTAGGGGTCCCGGCGTCTCGTTGCAGCTTTCTACCCAGCCCCTTACAATATTGAGAAAATGATCATTTTGGCGTCCTCCTTCTGGAGGCGCCCCGATGCACTGCATCGGGGCTACTCCAGAATCGTCTGCTTACCGGGTTAAGCCTGTCCTGTAATAGAGGAAAAAAAGGTAATACTCTACTGAAAAATACTATATGATAAAATTGTTTTATATCAGTTGTGAAGTTTGGAGTTTTAGTTATCTTCCAAATGCGTGAAGCTAATATTTTCCAAGGAAATAAGTAGTAGTTTCCAAGTATAAAAGTTCATCTGTGATCAGTAAAAGCAGAGAAATTTGGATATAATTTTGTTACAGAAATAAATTATAACTATTAAGAACTTTTAAAAACGATTTTTTGAAAAAAGAATTATGATATAGTATAATAGATTCAATTGAAACCATGATTGAAACTGATCAGAAGTGATTTTACAAATTTAAAGTATTCTTGATTACTAAAAATTAATGGATAGTGTGTGTGGATTTGTTATACTTAATTAAGCTATCAAGTGATTTTTTTTACTTTCTATATTCTATATAATCAATGGTGAGCTATGAAAATTTTAACAAAGGGCTCGCACTTTATCTTATAAAAACAAAATATCAAAATCTAATTAAATGTTTTACTTTTTACAAAACAGAAAATACAAATAATTGTGCATGCACAAGAAAGCATTTTAAAATTATAAAAAGTTTTTTAATTTAAAAAAATAAAAATAACTTAGTTATTGACATCTTTTAATGAAAAACTAAAAAACGGGTCTTCATCTCATCGTTTTGATGTTAAACAATTTGATACCCGACAATAAATTTATTTAAAACTGACGGCATTTTCCCGTACCTATTTAAATTTTCGGTTATAACGCGTTTGACCGAACTTAAACGAAACCAGACGAGACCTAACTCTCACTCTTCCCACATTTCAAAAACTCTTTTGCGCGCTAAGTTCCTATCAGCCTATCTTGCTTCGGAGGGCATTATCGTCAGATCACCACTATTCGAGATGTACATTCAAATATGCAAATACGAGGAAGATAAAGACACGAAAGACGTGTTTTTCTTGAAATAAATAAACAAGCAAACAAAAAGAATAATGAGCTCGCAAATTAGAGACAAATTTAGCAAAAGGCTCGCGCGAGCCCCCTACAGCTGACGACTGTATATAATACTTAAATGTGCGTGCATATATATATTGTGTAAGTTACATTCTGTGGTTGATAAAAATATTGAAGACTTTCAACTTCCATTTTTATAAATAAACAACTTTAATATAACAAACACAATAAAAAATATACAGTTCCAGCCAGGGAAGTAGTTTCCGGTATAGACAATTACTATTTAACGTACGCGTTTCTAGGTCGACCGCCTCCGGCTAAAAACAAAGAAAAACTGTTCTCCCGCTCCTTCTCTTCCGAACTACTTGGACCCTTTTTTTGTATCATTCCGCGCAAAGGTTGAAGGTTGAAACAACTTCTCTTCAAGAAATAGTTCCCAAGTGACCGCCACATATACACAATGTACAGTATGTGTGAGTGTATATAGTCAACATATATACTGATATATATATAATTTACGTAAATTTTTTTGTCAACAGATGATGTCACCTTCCATTCTGGGAGAATAATAAGTGGGGGCAAAACAAGCCCTTCCACAGGCTACCCACCCTTGCGGAAGGATCATCCGGATTGTGGAGGATCTGGGATCGTCGATCGACGGGCCGATCCCGGACCCCGTGATAAACATTTTCAAGGGATTGGACCCGAGACTCGAACCCGGGCCTTCCAGAGTGGAAAGCCGATGCGTTTCTAGGAGGCCAACCTCTGGTAGGGTTAGCCGTCAATTGGAGGATTGAGTTAAATGAGCCGGACTGGATCCACCTGAAAAAATTGGAAGTATGGATCCTGAGAATTGAACTCGGATCTCCAGGATGGAAATACAGCACGCTTCCACTGCGGCCATCCGGCCGACATTATCATATCAAAATTTATATAATTTTTATTTAGCATTTTTGCAATTTCTGAAATAAGTTGTTGTAGTTTTTCCTTTATGACTATTAATATATAAACATAATTTATAATTTGCTTTCTTAATATTTTCAAAATATCCAGTCTAAATAAAAAGATGAGGGATAAGTTAATCCATCGATGATTAATCCTTAAATTCATAATTGCTATTAAGAGAAGGGAGCATGCGCTTCGCGGGAAAATGCAAACTGTACAGTATAACTGTTATTATTTATCGTAATGTTGTAGTATTTAATCACGTGCATTTATGAAAGGTATTTTTTTATTTTAATTTATTTCTTATATATAATATAAAGAAAATTTGATCTCAATAAATTACATGTATTAAATTTCTTAGCTCTAATTTTTTGGATTTCCATTTAGCACTTGATAACATTCGAGATGTTTGCAGCAAGATCAGTTGTAATTGTCAATAATGATTGTTATTGTCAAATGTGTACTGTTTCTGATACTATATATGCTTTTATAAATTGCTAAAATAACTTATTTATTAAAATAAAAAAGTCAATTAAATTAATTCACTGTCACTATATGCGATTAAAAATGAAGCAACATTTCCATTGTATTAAAGAATCGTATGGAGAGATGCACTTAAAAATTACAACTTTAATTTTTAATTATTTTATTATCTCTTTATTGGTTCCTTGGTGAAATGGTATCATTTTCATTCTAGTTAATGTATCTAGAATCTTACTAACTTATTGAAATTCACTAACGATTGCTGGAAGACAACATTTTTTCTGTCATATACTTTTCGTATGTAATTACATCAAATAATTATAATTTTATTATTATTATATTGTATATGAAATTTCTCATTTTTTACTCCAAACTATAATCAAGAATTATATTAAATTGCCATTTAATGTTTTTTTAATTTTCATTATATTTTCAGATATATTGAAATTATTATTTCTTATACAGCATTTCAAAAGTAAAATTTTCCTGAAGTTTTAAACCAAGTGAAAAAGTAGGTTAGTTTAATTAAATGTATTTACAGATAAAATGAAAAACTATTTGATTAAATTAGAAATTAGAGTTATTACTATTTATATTTGTATAGTTTATTAACAAATTGTGATATATATATGTTTGATAATATATATTTTTTTAATTTTTGTTCATCTTTGCTGTTGAGCACAATTAAACAAGGACGTTTTCTGTGTTGCAGAATATATTTACTTGCTGAATTTTATTTTCTATCACCTAGATTTCATATATCTTCTGCTCTTTTTAAAAAGAATCAATGGGTTTATTTGCTTTGCATGAGAGACTGTAGATTTCATGATATAGAGAAAAGCATTGTTGAAGCTTCCTTTTGAACTTTGTTCCTTTGTAGTTGAAGGAACCATAAAATATGGAAATTTCCCAATAATATTTTGCATAATAATTAACATTAGCAATGAGGATTTACAAAAAAACAATGAAAACAATTACAGGTTGATAATTAAAAATCCAGCAATCAATATTCCAGTTCCATCAGTTTTCAGGCATGAATGTCGGAGTGCATTTTTAACTTTACCGCGTTGGTGCGCCATTGTTTTCTGGAGGTGCTGTTTATGTTTTGACAGTCCTGTACTCCATGGTGAAATAAGAAAAGTTGGGTAATAGCATAGTTGATTTTTGTGTGTTCTGCACCTCTGATGTCATCTGGATTTCAATGATAAAAATAATCACATCAATAATGATGTTAAGTGTTATGGCAAATTTTATGGTGATTTTTAGTAACTGTGCTAAACAAAGCACAAAATGGTGATCTGTGTTGTTTTTAGGTGTTCCAATTACATTTGTTAATTGATATATTAAAAAAATTTTATGATAATATTATTTGTGCTGATTTTAAATTAGTTATAAATAAAAATATAATAGATCTTAATTTATTCTCTTTTATTTGAAAGTGAAAGAAAAGATATCAAAAACAGTTTATATATGTCATTTTTATATATTATATATAATTTTATTTATTTTTTAATATTAATCATACGTATAAATAATTAAATGTAAAAATCATTTAAAAAATAGATTATACTGTAATTTATTATAAAGACATCTATGAAAGATTGAAGACCTATATAACATGAGAAGCAAGTACCACGTGACAAATATGACGCAAAAATCACGTGATATGTCGTTTTCTCTGTGTCACGTGGTATTTCTCGCTTGCTATCGAAAATAGCTGATATTGTTATATTGAAAAAGAATTCACTCGATATTGTCAAAGTATGAAATATAGACGAATAAAATCGAAATTTTCTCTTCTGAATCGATGCAGAAAGCATTTATTGATTTGTAACAAATATTTTTACAAATACCTGTAATTGTTTTTTTTTCTCGGGAGCCGTATCAAACGTTCTTCACATGAAATTCGTTCATTAGCAAAATTGTATGCAAATCTAAGATTTATAAAATATTGTGTATATACAATGTGTGTGCTCTATACAATATTTACAACTGTATTTTTTTTGAAACTTAACAAAATGTTTAAAATTCAAGGCGATTTAGTTTTTTCTCTCAATAATGTATTTACGTGGAAATTTTATAAGCTGGAAATATGCCATAGGTGTTGGCATATTTTCAGTTTATATAAAGAAAATGATAGGTATTCATTTCTTTCATAAGTATATATTATATAATAGTTTCAAAAATGATGTAATAATTATAATAATTCTAATATTTGAATCATTTATTAGTTTCTAAGAAAATCGTTTATAGCACTTGATAATTGACTGATTTTAATAAATTTAAAATTTTTGTAAATTAATATACATAGCAATGTTCTAATTCAGAATATATTTAATAACTAATCAATCTTTATTTATAATTGTTGTATATTTTGCTAATAATATCAATAGATCATCATCATCTGTATTTTCATCAGTGCAAATATAGCGGTGTTTCCCGAGTATATTTATCTGAAAGGATAGTACTTGTATAGAGGTAGCGCTTATAGCAGCAGATGTTTCTGCTGAAAAAAATAGTAGAGACGGGATATTTTTCTTATTTGTAGTATAAAAATGCCAGTAAATGAGCAGCGTCTTACCTTTATTTATAAGATTGTTTTTCCACATTATTTTTCTTTCGCAATCACAATGTACTAACAGAATTGTATAATGATTGAAATTTAATTTTACAAGAAAAAAGTATAAATTATTAGCCTACAGTTTTCATTAAGTAAGTTGTAAAACAGGTTTATGCTCAAATTGTAAACAGATACATTTAGTTGGATTACAGCCAATCAAATTATAAATTGGTGGGTAGACAATAATTATCCTCATTAGAATAAAAAAATATAAGAATTATAATGTAGGAAAATATTAGTCATATAATATATGCGTTACAATATTGGTTACATAAAATATACGAAGATACCTATTGCACCTATTCCTTCGGTAAGTAGATAAATATTTTATCAAGTTCTTGAAAAAAGATTTTATCAAATGAATGTAAAAGTTTTGTTAGAGAAAACATTGTTTCAAGTAAACAAATTCGTGCGTTACTAATAATCATCAAATTGTGATTTATTACTTTTTCGATTGTCGGACTATTTATTTTGTTTCCCATCTTAATGTGTATAATTTAAGCAAAATACACTATATTAATATTTTATCAAAAGTTATTTATTTTACATTAATATTGTATATAAAGTTATTTAAGAGATGCATTTTTTGTTCAAATGTAGATATACATTGGTACCTTGGTTAACGACGGTAATCCGTTCCAGCGGGACCGTCGTGCGAGAAATTCGTGGAACCAATTATTCGCGCTAATCGAGGCCTACCTGTATTTGGAAAATTATCATCTCATGAAATAGAGAGATCAGCCACTATCATCTTTTTCCGTGTTATTCATAATGATAAAATTTATTTAATTTGTGTTTTTAGTGGCAATTAAATAGTAAATATAATATATGCAATGATGAGCTTGGTCATGAACAGTAATAACAGATAGAACATTGGCAAACAAACATGTTTGCAGATAGTGTGAATAGTCCATTCACAAGTACAAGCAAATGCCTTAGCATTAACTATAAAATGCTTGTTTGCTTGTGTTTGTCTAGTGTATATACACCTTAAGAGGAATACAAATAAACAGAACAGAATTTTTTAAAAATTTGCAAAACTTGCCTTATAATTGGATTTATTGATATATACTTTAAATGTTAAAGAACATAAATTATTTTAAAAAATTAACATTAGAACAAAAAACGATTAAGTATACAATAAATTTAAAAAACTTTTTTAAATTTATTGTATATTTAATCGTTTTTTGTTCTAATGTTAATTTTCTAAAATAATTTATGTTCTTTAACATTTAAACCGTTTGTAGTTCTTTCTGTTCTATATTATTTTGACTGAGGATGGTATCTAGAATACCGAAAACGTTTTTGTCTTTATTAAAGTTTGTGTTATGATACTGCTAAATGTGCTGTTTTTATTTAGACTTTGTGGTTAGAAGATAAGCAGTTTTTTTTTTTTTTATAGTAATTGTCTAAATGTTTAACATTTATTTATTGCAACTAAGTTCATATTTTTGATTTTGTTGATATTTCATACTTGAAAAAGAAATTTATAAACTTGAACTCTTATTTAAAATCAGAATTACTATTAAAGTTTGTGTTATGATACTGCTAAATGTGTTGTTTTTATTTAGACTTTGTGGTTAAACATTTATAAATATATTTCAAACTATGTATTTAACTAGCTTTATAATACAGTACTAACGGCAAACACACTGCTGTCTGCTATAAAATGGGAAAAATCAAGATAGCAAACCTGGAAGAAGCAGCATGCCTTCTGATGATCATGATTTCATCAGAACATTATAAAAATAATTTTTTATTCCTGGATTACATCTAAGAAGTAATTCATCTATATAAAAGCTTATTCACTTATCCGTTGATAATGATGATGAACAAAAATTTTTTTATATTTGCATGTTATACATAATTTCTTTATTATAATTTTCTTGATTTTAAATATTATTTTTTCCATTTTTTTTAGATAAATAAACCATTGTGTAATCTTATACTATTAATTTTGTTGACCTTCACTTAAATTTATTGTGATCAAATTGCATTGTTGAAAGTGTAACTCCTATTTTAACATTATGTCTACAGGAAACTGATTCTTGATTAAAAGTTCTTACTTAATGAACTATCTCCAGGAACGAATTAGTTCATAAAGTCAGAAATACCTGTATATAGATTACTATGGCAAAATTTCATTATTGAGAATGTAACTCCTGCATTTAATCATTATTATATTACTGCATTAAATCAACGGAAAATAAATTCCCATTTTATGAGTGTTTGCTTTATGAATATAGTATACTCCTACTCCTGATTAACCAGAGTAATCAGGAAATGAATTACCCCAGATAATCCACAAAATACTTAAAAAAAAATCAGATTTATGAATACTATGCATATATCCAAATGTTCTATAATATTGAAAAAGGAAAGAAAAAATTGATTTATTTGCAGCAAAGAATTATTGAAATATTTATAATTTTAATTTGATTCTAATTTTTATTACTAATTGTTTGATTTAATAATGAAATTAATCTATGGCATTTAAAAATCTTTTAGATAGTACATCTAAAATAAAACTTCAATATCTGATCATCACTTCCAGTTTATGGATTACAACAGTTAATCCACAATCCGGAAAGTCCAACCCCAGAAAATTGGGAATTGGATTATCCAGTTCCATCAAAATGCCAGTCCATTTTCTTATTTGGCAATGTCTCAAACTCTTCAGCATAGACAAAATAAACAAGAAAACACACAAAATATAGCAAATATATTTTTCTATATGTTCTAGGAATAAATTAACTCAATATCTGTATCTTTCTTATCAATTTCTATTTTATATATTCATGTGTGCATGTATGTGTTTAAATTTTGATAACTAATCTCTCTTATTTCTCAGCAATAAAGATTTATTATGTTTGTGCAGAGCTATTTTTAATCTTATATTTTTATTTTTAAAAGATATATAATATGCTCCTTCAAAGTAATATTTAACAACACAAGTTCTTTAATACAGAAAAATATTTATTTTTGGAACATTTTTGGAATATAATCAAAACCCTTCAACAAACTAAAATCTATATTAATATATACAGTTTCAATCTTTAAAATTTTTTTATAGAAGTTTTTAAATTCTTATAATTGCAATCTCATTTGATTATAATTTTCATTCAATTATATTATGATTATGTCATGCGCTTACAAAAATTATATTTCTATATACAATTATTAATTTCATCAATGAGATATTATCCCATTGATATTATCTCATTGCGGTAGGTAATTTTTTGCAGTAGGATAATTTCTCATTGATGAGATATTAACCTAATGCTAAAAATTTTTTTAAATATTTTTCTGCATTAAAGAGCTTGTGGTGTTGTATATTGCTTTTTTTATATCTCATTTATTGAAATGTTACAATAATTCAAAATATCATATGTAGCACATCTTGTTTATAAAAACTTATATTACAGATATAAAGAAATTTATCATATAAAAACCAAACAATCCCAATGGGATTGTATTGTATTGGATTGTACCAATATTTAATAATAAATATTAGTAGTGGATAAACCACAAATTAATTTTAACTAATTTCCTGAAATTAAAAGTTTGCCACCAATTGGTGTAGAATCGGGAACTTTGGGATAACGCATCAGTGTCTTAACCAATCATTATCACTATCTGATATCTTACCATGGCATAGAGTGATGATGCTGATAATTATTAAAAGGTAATTTAATTATAATTTATCACATTAGCAATCATTTGGCTTGTAATATTTGATTTATATAGATTCATTTAGGTTCAATTAAACTATATTGGTGTCATCTTAGACATTCTATGCTACAATGTGTAGAGAGAAGAAATTAAATATAAAATGAAAACTACAAAGAATGCATATAAAATAGTATATTTTTAGATATGCTGAATTAAAAATTATTGTTTTAATTTCAAACATAATATATTTTCAAAGAGGAATAATAAAAGCAGAAACCATAGATGTGACAACAACCATCCTCATAATCACCCATAATATGCATTTTAACTAAGAGATTGAAAGAGCACAAAAATGGTATGAACTTCTATCCTTTGGATAGAAGAGCACAAAAATGATATTGCCAAGGGGAAGTTAACTACAGCAGGACTTACATAGAATGGGATAATTGTAAAACCCATCAAAAAGATTAAACAGGCCATAACAACAAAAACACTAGAGATACTGAGGAGACAAAATACAGAGAAATTATTAAATGATAGACCAGCAATGAAGCTCCCTCCTGCATGGACTTATGCAATGGGAACACTAGAGAGAAGGATACAATTATAAAGAAGGTGAAAAGTATGGACTTTATAGCATATACTGAAGTATACCTCATTAGACGATATATGTATAAGCATACTACAGTAAAACCTCGATTTTAAGGACTATAGGGGGCAAGACTGGTCCGATTTTACGTACTATAGGGGGCAAGACTAGTCCGTAAAATCGGAAAGTCCGTAAATAAACCTCTATTTTACGGATTATAGGGGGCAAAACTAGTCTGTAAAATCACCTGCTGAACCGCTCTTCCGATCTGACTAGTCCGTAAAATCGAAGTAACATTTTTTATAAAAATTCAACATTCCTGTACTAATTAATGTGACTTATGCCTAAAAACTGTATTTTTTTACATAGAGTATTTTAAATTAAATTAATGCCTAAAAACTGTATTATTTTACATAGAGTATTTTAAATTAATTAAATTACCTGTCATTTACATAGAGTATTTTTAAATTAAATTAAATTACCTACATACATGTACAAGTATGTTACATTTAGGTAAGTTGTTAAAATAAAAATGATCATTATGCAATAAATGAGTACTTTATTTTACAAATGCTGGATGTAGCTTTAGACAGTTTATGCAAATATTGTATTATTATTATTTATTTTATTTTTTAGCTTTATTTTACACGCACCAGTGCAGATAAGAAACGCTGGATGTAGCTATACTATGGACAGTTTATGCAAATATTGTATTAATATTATTTATTTTATTTTTTGGAATGGTGTTTATGCAAATATTGTATTAATATTATTTATTTTATTTTTTGGGATGGTGTCCATTTTATTATTATTTATTTTATTTTTTGGGATGGTGTCCGTAAAATCCGAAATCCGTAAAATTGAGGTTTTACTGTATATATATTAGTGTTTTATATATGTTATGTAGGTGTGTGTTATCTATAGAACTGAAATAATTGGATTTGAAAAAAGAAATTATGATTGAGAATAAGTTACCATAGCACATCTTGTTGCCATAAATAAACAGTTAAATGTCCAAACTTATTCAAATTTTGATAGCCTGAAGATGGTGGAAATACCAAAAACATTTGCCACTAAGAATTTAGAAGTGATCTCAACTGCTAAGAGTGCTTTGGTTTATTGGTGAGTCTCTTAGGAATTTTCAAATAGTTTAATAATTATAGGAAAATCCATGAACTGAATAATATGGATATTTAAGAACAAGGACTAATTGTCAGAAATGCCTAACATTAGAATCATTAGTTATGCATTATATATATTATAATAAATAGCTAAATAGAATAAAGTAATTACACAAAATAATACAAAAGTTTTAAGAATTCTTTCTCCAATTGTCTATTTCCAAACATCAAAATGAAATCTCAAAAGCATTTATTCAGAATGTTGCTTTTAATTCATTCTGTATATACAAATCATTTATCTTTGATGTTAAATTTGTTGTTATCCTTATTAAATTTAGCTTCTTTCCAATTCACTGTATCTCCCACATAAATGATATTTGCTTACTATCCTTTTTTTGACTATTGCTCCTTTTTTTCTTTTTCACAAATATTTTCATCATTCATCTTATCTTGAAATGAAAATCTGGAGGAATAAAGAATTATCATCAAACACTTTTATTATTTTAAAATATTGTTACTGTATTCCATTTGAACTATTTACTGCAATGTAATTATCTTTTTTATAGTTGGAAGTTTATTTTTATCAATGAAATTATTATATATTGCTTATCATGTATTTTTAACACAATGAATCCTTATTTAACATCAAGGATAGATTCCTGATAATCACATTAATTAAAACCAAAAACCCCACTGACTTAGCATATAAATTTCCCAAGTAGTAGGTTCCATATTCAATCCTGGGTTATCTAAATAGAAAGTCAAAGTATGTGCACTCAGTTAATCCAGCCAAATGTCCAGTGCACTATATAGTTAAATTAATATGGATGTGGATGTTTGTGAACATCCACATCCAGATAGTAGTATTATACTGCATTAGAGCTATCATATCGGATCATCCCATAAATAATGTCGTTTTTCGCATGTCTCACAGAACTATTGCTTCTGGCAACCAGACAATCAAGTAAACCAAGGGCATGATAAGATGTATCATACAGCATTCTCTTCATGTAATATGAGACAGAGAACAACAGTTATGCATTCATCCTTCTGCCGTTAAAATCTCTAAGAAATGGCAGTGTCTGAAGAGCATATAAGACATATTATGCTGTATAAGTTTAACCATAGCAACTGTATTAACATAAAACATCAATACCATATATGGTCAAGATAGCCTGAATGTCAGAAAGTATCAACAATAGTTCCAAATATTCCAATTGGGAACAGAACCCTCACAGATATGCCATACAAAAGATGACCTGTTGAGCTGGATAATGATGTGCTGAGAGCTGCTGTTGAGGGAATCCAGAAGCAACAGTCAATGAATTGCCCACAATCATCCATTCATTCAACTATTCATTGTGTCAAAACTTTAAATAGATATCTCATGAGTTCACACCAGAAAATCTGCAACAGTGTGTGTGGACATTTGCACTTCTTTGATCCCCCATGAAAAGAGGGAGCTGTTTATTAAAACAGTGGTTATAAGAAATGAAAAATGGATTCTGTATCATAACATTAAGTGCAAACAACAGTGGCTTTCTAAATAAATAGATGTAATAATAGATAATAGATAATAGTAATAATAGATGTAATAATAGCTAAAGCAGGACATTTTCCACATAAGGTTTTGCTGAATGTTTGGTGGGATATGCAAGGCATAATCCATTACAAGCTTCTGCCACTGAGCCAAACCATTACAGGAGAAATGTATTGTCAACAGTTAGAGCATATATGCACTGCCTTGCAGAAAAAATGTCTGGCACTCTTAATCATAAAGGCATGATTATTCAACAGAACAACATGAAATTATACACAGCCAAAATGAATTGTGCCAAGTTGGATGGGAAAAAGTTCCCCATCCAGCATATTCCCAAATCTTGTACCATCTGATTATCATCTGTTTCGCAGCCTCAAACACTATCTTGCTAAAACATCGAAATATCAAGGAGGTGCACCAAACCATCTCTGAGTTTTTTAGTTCTAAATCCATGGACTTCTTCAAGTCTGACATTCAAAACTTGTTGAAAAGTAGGAAAAGGTGTAAGTACTTAAGGGGCTTATTTTGATGATTAAAAGATCTGTTCCACATAAATTTTGTTTTCTTCACACGTGCAAAAACAACATTACTTATGGGATGATCTGATACACACAAATACATCAATAAAGAGAAAAACACTTTTATTCAGTGATTTCAGTTTTTTCACAAATTCAGAATGTACAGCATTCGATTATACAGTTTAAAAATGTTACCATAGTTAAAAATCAAATATCCTATGCCAAATTAACCCCTAGCATAATAATTTGGAATTAAGCTATAATTTTAATAATCAAATTTGGGCTAAGGTTATTTTATAGCATGTTACCATAATTACAATCAATAATAAAACATCTTCCATTACCATGGTTACAAACTACAATTTATAATTAATACTAAAACTCAAACCTTTATATAATATTAAAATAATAATTCAACAATAATCAGGCAAAGTGATTATCTTAAACTTATACTGGACAGTATTTACAACACTATCCCCATATGTTAATGATTAATTATGGGTCTAACAAATTAATGTTCATAAACAATATTATATACTTCAGTTAGTGTGCACAGAAAATATGGTTATCTCGATTTCCATAATTTTGGGTTTATCTTGTTTTCTCTCTATTATGAAAGGAAATATAGGAAAGCAGGGCTTTTATTCTGTTTTGCTGCATTATAATTTATTTTTAATTAATTTAGTTTTTGTTGACAACATTAAGTAGTGTTGCTCAATGGTGACATTATGTGAGGTGATGTTATGTGACATTAAGTAGGGTTGTTCAATAGTGAAATAACATTAAGTGAGGTAATTTTAAACAAGGATCCACTGTATTAACATCTTTAGTCTATTTAAAGCAAAATATTATTATTAACAAATATGTGCATGATTAATTTTTATTTCTATGTTTAAGCTTTTTGAATATTTTACTTTTAATATAATCCTTAACAGCATATGACATATTTTCATAATGGAGAATATTTTTTCTCCATTATGAAGTTATGATTAAAAATATTTTAAAATGTTTTCAAGTTTATATTTTTTTATATATAAATTCATTAAAAGCATAAAATTTTCAAATGTTATTTAAGACTACATATAAATTGATTTATATGCAATGTCATAAATGTTAATTATAACCTACAATAAATTGCATATTTTTAGGTAACTGTTAAATTTGAAATTTCAAAATTCCTTTACAGTACTTAAAAAATACAGTATGATTAAAAATATAAATAAAGAAAAAAATATGATTTATAAAATTTGTTACTATTCTTAAGTCTATCATTAGGACTTTATCTCACTATATAAACGAATCATTTTTAATATATACAAGCTATTTAAATTCAATTTGTAATTGCTATAAATTATGAAATATTTTTATATTTTAAATTAATAGCATTAATTTTTATATGAACTTCCTGTGTATTTCTTTCGAAATTCAATTTATACAACCAATTGATCTGAATTGAGTTTTAAGCAGGGAGTATGCAGAGTCAGATGGCAAATGATCCAACTGTGACTCCAACTCTGACTCCTTAAAATTTGTAAGGTTCGACTCTGACTCTGACTCCACCCAAAATACTCTGAATCCCCAACTCTGGTTTTAAATTAATATTTCTATACTTTAAAACATCTCATTAAGAGATTTTAGAAATTATTAGGCAAAGTCTGTAAGTTCCATATACGAGTATTTTGTTCACAATGTGAAAATTTATATTAACATTCTTGGCTGTTAATTAACTAAGTGACAATTAGATGGAAGAGACAGAAAAATGCATATTTACATTTGCTATAATATTAATTATATCTATGTATTATGTGCATGCATTAATTTATTTATACAATAATGTATTACTATTTTTACAATTTATTATTTTTATTCATAATTCTAATGTACCAGACAATTAATATTATTGGATCCCACTCAACAATTAATCTATTCATTAAAGGATATATTGTATTCTCGTCCTCAAAATTATTTCACAAGATTTGGAGGATTAGAACAACTTTATTTTAGAACTATGAAATGCTCTTAATTTTAATACCTAAGTCTGATCTACTAAACTATTATAAAAATATAAACAGTGAATTTACTTATACAAATAGCTAAAATTCATAAGGAAAATTGAAAATTTTATGATAAAGTCTTTACAGAACACTAGTGTAATCTTTAGTTTCATAAAATGAATGATTTTTATGAGGTATAATATTTGTTGCAGTCACACAAATAAGGATCAAAGAGTAGAAAAAATTATAAGTGAATTGCTAATAAATTTTGTTCTATTTTGTCTACCTGTTATTAAACGAATTAGAATAGAATTTATTTGAATCAAATCCAAAAGTACTAAAGTTCATTAAACAAGTTGTTTGTTTTTGACTGGTTCTCTAAAAGAGTTTTTGCAAGTTGGTATTTTATTATGCTACTCTTAGCTTGAGAATATATATGAACTTTTTGACTTAAATAGATGGATACAGTATTCAGTTATCATTTTTAAGTTATGTTATTAATATTCTTTTAATATTCCCTGTATAATAAATGATATATATTTATTTTATATATAACAATGGCTGCCTTGCTTTACAAATTAAACCAGTTTTAAAATTATTGTTACTTAAAAATTTAAGATAAAAATAAATTTTGAAAAATGATCTGATTATTTAGGAGTTTTAACATTTTTCTTTTTGGTATTTCAGATATCATGAATATTTTTAGCATTCTTAAATTTAAAATGTTTCCTTAACTTATATTTCAAAGCTGTAAGAAATTATAAAATTAATTTTAATAAGCAAGTATAAAATATATTATTAATTTTCCAGTTTGAAAAACCTCGCCAAAGTGAATCAATAAAAAATATAAAATAAAAAAAAAACTGCATTATATTGAAACAGCATTAAACAGAGCAACATTAAGTTGGGTCTTACTGTAATTAACTATGTAATTTTATATAATATTGGTTTCTAGAGTATTCTGCTACCATATTGTTTAAAATTATTGGAGAGTTTTTGAAATTTGAAAATGAAATTTCATGTTTATAAATACAATTTTCACCACTATACATGCACTCCTCTAGTTATATTATAGTGAATGATCATAGATGTGATTGAGGGCTATAGTGAGAGGGTGGGCTGTTTATTTAAATACTTTCTTCAAGCACAAAAGCTCCATTTAAGGTTTCAATTAATATATTTTGGAGAGCCATTAGTTAGATTAGAGAAAATTAATTTTGTTTGATGAGAGATTTAGAAAAAGATTGAAGACACAAAAGAAATGAAAAGAATCGATTAGATCACTATATGGAAATCTTAAGAATGAATCTGTTAAATAAATAGAGAAATATAAGAAAGATGAAAGAAATGTGAATGCAGATAAAATCAGAAAATCTACATATGAAGCAAGAAGTATGAGAAAATAGTGTATGAAAGGTTAGTCCAATGGACAAGTGTGTGTTCAATGAGAAGGATGTGTGTGAACATACTTTGGAATGGAAGTATGGGTACAAACAAATATGAGGTACAAGAGTGCATATAAAAAGTGAAAAAGCATAAAGAGGGGAGATGTGAAGCCACGAGATGATTTTCAAAAGAAAACAGAATATTTTAGAAGTATGTGAGAAATTTGAGGAGAGAGCAAGAGGAGATGTATTTGGAATGAAAGATAAGGATGGCAAGAATACTTCCATTAGCTTTTTATATCTATTTGCAAGAAGAATGAGAGACATCAATAAAAGATGAATATGAGTATAAGATACAAATCAGTATGGAGGACATTGTGAGTACCACTGATACATTGAAGTGTAATAAGAATCTGAGGTAGATGGGAATACAGTTGAGATGAAGTATGATAGAAAGTCTGTCTGAAGTGGATGTGACCTGTATAAGTTGTATTTAAGGTATTGAGCTTTCATACACTATATAACTTGGATAACATACAGTGGATATATGTCATCCAATTATTATATTTCCAAAAGTTTTGCTGAAATGATAAACTTATTTAATGATATGAAATAATGATTGCATATTATTATAAAGCTGTAAAATCTCTAATATAATTATTAATATATCTTTCCATCTACGAGGGGTGATCTAAAAGTAAGGTTACAAAGCCTGAGTGAAACGTGTACATTTTATTTCATACAACCAATACAGCCAACTGATGATAAACCAATACAGCCAACTGATAGTACATATATTGGTTATTTTTCGACATAGTCTCCATATCGGTTTAGGCCCTTGTCGCTTCGTGGAATGAGTTTGAATATTCCCTCCTGGTAAAAATCCTGTCCTTGCGTGTTCAGCCACATTATCGCAAAGTGTTTCACCTCCTCGTCTAAAGTGAATCGTCTGTCTCCTAGGTGCTCCTTCAAGTGAGGAAAGATGTGAAAGTCACTTGGAGCGAGGTCTGGGCTGTAGAGAGAGAGTGCGATGATGTCCCAGCGAAACTGCTTCAACAGTTTGATGATCTTCTGGGCTGTATGAGGTCGCACGTTGTCGTGAAGGAAGATGACACTCTTGGTGAGAAGTCTTGCCATGCTGTTGAAGCAGTTTCGCTGAGACATCATCAAACACCCTCCCTACAGTCCGGACCTCACTCCAAGCGACTTTCACCTCTCCTCACTTGAAGGAGCACCTAGGAGACCAATGATTCGGTTCAGACGAGAAGGTGAAAAACTTTGCGAAAACGTGGCTAAACACCAAAGGACAGGATTTTTACCATGAGGGAATACTCAAACTCATCCCACGAACGACAAGGGCCTAAGCTGATATGGAGACCATGTTACTATCAGTTGGCTGTATTGGTTGTATGAAATAAAATGTACACGTTTTACTGCAGGCTTTGTAACCTTACTTTTTGATCACTTCTTGTATACTCAAATCTTATCTCTGAGAATAATTATCCATTGTATCAAAAATGCTAAGTCTTATTAATTAATTTTTTAAATGAGTGGATTATTTTGTGTGTATTAGTTTTTAATAAAATAATTATCATAATAAAATCATTAATTGGAATCTGCCTGTTTAATCAGATATCGGTCTCGGCATTCCTGCTGAACCGCTCTTCCGATCTCTGATCAATTAAAATTTTTTATTAGTGATTTTACTCAAATTGAAGATGATATAAAAGAAATTACTTGGAAAATTATTTTGAAAGGTATTTATATAATTTATCACATTATCATTATATTTAATTATAAAATTCGTTTTTATGATTTTAAATATTTTTAAAATTTCATTGAAAATTTCATTATATAAATTTAATTTGTTTAAAACTAAATATAACTAGCCAATTAGTAGGAAATAATAATCATCTCAAAGAATATTCCTGCTAATTAGCTGCTTATAATTAGTTTTGTTAGAATAAGCAATGCAAATCTTTGAGAAAGTTAATTTGTTTAATTTATAAATTTAGAATAACCTGTACAATTATAATAATGATTATTTTAAGTAAGCAGGACTAAAAATGCTTCGAATTACCGAAAAGTTCAGACTATGTAGAATATATAAAAATATGAAATATCATCTCCCAAGAAATTTTAAATGTGTGATTTTTATTATTGATAAAATATTGCTAAAGATATAGAAAATTATAGTTTCATTTACTATGAAAAATATCTTTAAGGCTTGGTTATTTTTGTAATTATGGTCACTTTTTGTTTTTAAAAAGATGGCATGATTATGCAGAATATCAGTTAAGAGTTGCTTCTTTCTATTTATGTATCATATAATGATATCTTGTAATTAGTGCTGCAAAATAATAAAAGCAGTATAAAAGCTATATCATAAAAAAATCAAGATATAAAACTAAATTGTTAAAATATTAATATTTAACAGTTCTAATAGTAAAAAGATAAATGCCTAAAACCATATATACATGCAGTGATTTATTGCATCAACTAAATTCTAATAGAGAAAATGATTGGCTGTATCAAATCAGTTCAGATTAAACTCAAATGAGTTGGATTCAAAACAATCAAGACTATTGTACTATTATAGCTTTTTAACACTTCCTGTTTTTATCAATAATCTTTAATATTCAGACAGTTCACGTAACAGGAGAAAATATTTTACTAATTAAAACGTTTTCAGCTTAACTTTGAGGCTCTCATCAGTATGCAAGTTCTTACACAATGTATATTTTAGAACATAGTAATAAAAAACAATTAGTTCTACATTCTTTAAAACCGGTTTTCGTTTTTTGTTTTTTAAAATTCACAAATACTTTCTTATAACACATACATAGTAGAATTTATATTATTTTATCTGAAATAATGTTAAAATAATTTTAAAAGTCAGTATTATATAGTATACAGTTCAAAGTTAATAAAAGTTTTTCACATATTATTCTTTGTGCACCAGTGCCATAATAGGGAAGATTTTCTGGTCATTATCATTGATTATATCTATTTTGTCTCTTCTTTTTCGATTTTGATGGCTTCTACATGTTGCCACCTATGTTGGATACAATAGGTCTTATTATACAGTAGAGTCTCCCTAATCCAACACGTATGGTTCTGGGGCTGGTCGGATTTCAGAGATTTGTCAGATTATTCGATGTTCAATGAAAAAAATGGAATTACACAAACGAATATGCTCTGGTTTTTAAGACTTTCCTGCCACTGCTCTTGCTATTCAAATCTTTGACAAACCCCTGAATTTTATCCTGATTTTTTTTAATGTCATAAATGGTGACTTGTCCAATACCATAAAATGAAACCTTTATCAATCACTAACTTTTCTCCCAAGTGAAGTTTCTTAATTATTTCTGCCTTTTCAACCACAGTCAATGTCTTGTGTTTTCGTTTTTCACTTTTTCTGATTTGTGACATTATGTAAAGATAAATAACAAACACTTATACAGTAAAAACACTATTTTACAGTAATCATTGTACTGAACTTAAAAATCAGTCTGTCTATAAGCCTGAGCAATGAATGAATAGTGACTGACAATTTATTTACGTTAATTTCTCTCTCACACACACTGATAAATTGTGACATGAAAATTTTACGTGGGTGGCGTGATAGTTTGTAAAGTGTTGGACTACTGGAAGTGTCAGACTACAGAGACTCAACTGTATTGGTATTATTCCAATAAACGGAGAGGTCTTCTTCGTATGCTTTAGTAGCTAACCTAGTAGTCCTAAGACCAATGGTTAATAAGACTTCATCACCCCTCTATAATCTAGAAAAAACCATAGCCACATGGGCCAATGCTCCAATGCTATAATGAAAGCACATCCAAATACAATTCACTCCTCACAAGAATTTTTTGGTATCCTCTTAGAGGCAGGGCCTCTTCCTGATGAAACCGTAACGATTATGGACTATGAATCATTGTATCCATCAATACAAATAGCACTGGCATGCCTATTATTATACAGATTTATGATCGAACAACTAGAAGCACCAGAAACATCTTCGAGTCTCTTACATGACATATACCACATAATAGTATACAATTCATAGGCAGTTTTATCAATGATATCAGATAAGTACAATGCATGGATGATATATGCATCATATGGAAGACAAACCATAAGACTGCTCAAATTATACAATCTTTAAAAGATGAAAGATTAGGTTTGCATCTAAAAGTTGAGCAAATTGAAGAAAGACCCTTCCATTTTTTAGATGTACTTGTAACTATAGAAAATGGAGAATATTATACAGATATACAGGGTGTAATTTATCTCCTTCAAAAAAACTACACTACAACATAGATGAAATTCAGGCGATTAAAGTGATATAAGACACTTGGGGTTGCAAATCGCAAGCCTGGGCGGGGCGAAGGAGAAGAGCTGAAATGTCATTGCAGAAAACTGCACCGTTGACTGTTGATTAATTTAGTTTAACCAGTTCGACAAGGTACACTGTTCTTATGGATCAGTTTGACAACAATGAGTTAGCCGACATGTACATGTGTTTTGGCGAAGCTCATGGTAATGCACTGGCAGCAAGACGACTGTACCAAGAGCGCTACCCTCAGCGAGTACTGCCTACTTACGAGACTTTTTGCACTGTAGACCATAACTTGCATGAAATGGGAACTTTTCAGGTATGTCAACACTCCAACTGAAACAATGTAAATCATTTTCCAAAGTACCAGTATATTGATAATGTTATTGTAACTTATCAGGGATTCAGACGAGAAGTTACAGCTTAGTTTGAGGTTCAATTTACAGCGTTGTTTGCGATTTGCGACCCCAGGTGTCTTATATCACTTTAATCGCCTGAATTTCGTCTGCGTCATAGTGTAGTTTTTTTGAAGGAGATAATTTACACCCTGTATATAAAAAAGTCTATGGGGATGTTATCATACCAGCATGGACCAAAAACCCTATGAAATATAAAATGGCAGCATTTATAGCTCTTTTCCATAGACTACATATCATTGCATGAAGCAAAAAGATAAAGAAATGAGTACTGCTACATAATTACACAAGGTCAAAAGTACGGATATAAATGTAAAACTATGAAAGCTCTATATAAAAGCATTATTAAATCAATGGCCAGTACTAATCTAATAACAACACTGCAAGTGTTGTTATTAGTACAGTCAACCCAGCCAGGAATGGCAGTCATACCCTATAGTATATGATCCTATAATAGACAAGATTATAAAGAAAGTTACTAAAGACAAACCATACAGACACGTCTATAAGAGGAAAAGTAGCATCTTTGCAAATTTAAGGAATGACAAAGACAAAGTGAGCAACATGAGATCAGGAGTATATGCAATACCAATGTATAACAATACCCTACAAACTGCTGAGCAATGTATAGGTAGAACGAAAACATGCCTTAGTACTAGAAAAATGGTAAATTAACTATTGCCTTAACTACTAAGCATACGAAGAAGATCTCTCGTTTATTAGGATAATACCAATATAATAAGACCTATCTTATCCAACATAGGCAGCAATATTGCAGAAGCCATTGAAATCGAAAAAAGAAGAGACAAAATAGATGTAATCAATGATAATGACCCAGAAAGCCTTCCCCTATCATGGCACTGGTGTGCAAAGAATAATAATTGAAAAACTTTTATTAACTTTGAACCATATATAATACTGACTTTTTTAGAATTATTTTAATGTTATTTCAGATAAAATAATATAAATTCTACTATGTATATGTTTTAGAAAAGCATTTGTGAATTTTAAAAAACAAAAAATGAAAACCTGTTCTAAAATATATATTGTGTAAGAATTTGTATACTGATGAGGTCCTCAAAATTAGGCCAAAAACGTTTTAATTAATAAAAATTTATTTCCTGTTATCTGAACTGTCTGAATATTAAAAACTGTTATACTACTATTCTCTCTTGTTTTCAAATCCAAACTACACTAATATACAATTAGGCAAGTAAAACAACAAATATGTTAAGATTGTAAAATGATGTTGAAATCAGAAAATAAACTAGTTTTTACTAGTTACTTTGTAGGACAAAATACAGTTATTGAGATCTGTCATTTACGGTTCAGCGAGTGTGTCCATGCTGCGGATGTTAGACCCCATTCACTATCAGGCACTTTGTTTGTGCACTGGAGCATTCCAAACATCACTAATCCAGAGTCTGTATGTAGAAGCATTTGAACCTCCACTTTCCATCAGGAGGAAACCAGCTGTCTCTCTATTACTACACTAAATTGAAGTCTCTGTCAAATAATCCTGCATCAGTGTTTTTGATCCCATATTTCCTACATTGTTTGCTGCTTGAACTTCCTGCGTTCCATCATTTGGTCTTTGAATGCAAGAATTACTGAATGAGGTCGGTATTGATGTATCAGCCATATGTAAATCTGAACACCTCTCCATTGCACCTTGGGACATCTGCATAGTGGTGGATTTTAACCTTCAATCAAATCCTAAGGATTCCACCCCAGATTGTGTTTTCCAACATCTCTTTGCAGATATTCACCAACTGAACGCAGACTTTGTTTCTATCTTCACAGATGGTTCCAAATCCGATGGCCATGTGGGATCCGCTTTTGTCTGTGATGATGAAGTCCTGTCTGAGCAGTTATCCCCACTGGCATCTGTGTTCACTGCAGAGATTTATGCTGTCCACCTAGCATTGAAACATATCAGGACAAAAGGCCACCATCACAGTGTGATCTATTCCGACTCATTGAGTACATTGCAAGCACTTAACTCTTTGAAGCCTTCCCCACATCCACTTGTTTCAACTGTTTGCAAGCTTCTATCTCGTTTGTCATCTCTGAGATATGTTATCAAGTTCTGCTGGGTTCCAGGACACGTTGGAATTAGAGGGAATGAACTGGCTGACATCACTACCAAGTCGTCACTCTGAACAACTCCCATCCCTTGTCAGTCCCTTATATGGATTTAAAGCCCATCATTAAGCAGAAGCTGTTGCTCTTATGGCAGAATATGTGGGATGAGCAAACCAATAATAAGCTTCACAAGATTAAATTGCTGATCAAGCAATGGGATTACAGCCATTGCAGGAACAAGAGAGAGGAAGTCGTCTTAGGAAGACTGCATATTGGGCACTGCTGGCTCACCCATAGTTATCTTCTAATTGGTGAAGACCGGCCTGAATGTTATCATTGTCATTGTTCTTACGCTGCCCAGTAAGAATCTGGGTAAGCTGGAAAGAAGTTTTGAAGTATTTGATTTTGTTGAAAACAGCAATATTAGGGATGAATTTATAAGTTTGTCTTCCAGTGATAGCAGAATCCCATTCATTCTGTCAGATTTTATGCAAACTGTTCTTTATTATATTCTTGATGTGGGTTATTGGAACACGACTATAGCTAATGTTAAGCTCAAGCTAAGTAGCTCTCTTGACAAAAAGATCAGCATTATTATTGTTTTTAATTGTTCCAGCCTTTTTGCTTTTTTGAGGGATATTTTCATTATCTGTTATATTTAGTTTGTTTTCATTTTAACTTTTTATTTATATATATTTGTTGTTTTTTATCCTTGTACTTTTACTATATTTTATTTAATTTTGTTCGTTATTTTTACATCCAATATTTATTAACTTATTTTTGATGTTTTTTTTAACTTTTTTTTTGAATTGTTAGTTTTTATTTTTACTGTTAGCTTTTTCTTATTTATTTTTTAATTTGGTCTTGTTCTCGTTTTGTCATTTTTCTTATTTATAGGTATTTACACTACTTTTACTGTTGTCTGGTATTTTATGGTCATTTCTATTTTATTTCATTGCCCTGTTACTCATTGTCTTGGAGCAGCTTGGTCTATAAGGCCCTTGTGCCATAAAACCACACACAACCAACCATTTAGACTTCTTATTCAGTTTAAATTCAAACTGTACAAAAGTTAATTATTAATACGTAATTAAATATAATTTATAAATTCAGAATAATCCAGCACAGTAAAACGTTGATAATTCAAAATGATTGAGACCAAAGTTACATATATATGCTATCCAAAGTTGCCATAAAAAGTATCCAAATAGTCCAAATTTTTTGGTAATATGATGCAACTTTATCTCATTTATATCTGCATATGTGGCATGCAAAAACAAATATATCTTATAGTCTGATTTAATAAATTTAAATGCTTTATTATAAACTATTAAGTAAAAATAAATTTATTTCTGGTTTTTTTTTAATTTATGTAAAACTAACAAAAAATAAACAAAACACTATTCTTAGCACTAATAGCAGTCAGTAAATGATGCTCAAATAAAAATCAGATTGAAACAAATCATTTTCCCAGAATGACTTAAGTCAAATGATCATGATTTTTCATTTGAATAGTGAAAAAGTTCCCAATGAAATCAGCATATAGAATCAAATAATTAAGATTCAAGACAAATCTCTGAATTCAATTGGAATTTATTTAGAAAAATGTAGTTTTTCATCGTTAATTATACATTACAGCATCATCAGCGAGTGCTTCAGATAATTTATAATTTATTCTTTCCAGTTATCCAGAAAATTTCTGTAATTAATTTTTATAAAGAAATATGTTCTTAATTAATAAGACAAACTTCATTAATAATAAAGAAATTTTGCCAAATGATTAGATTAAATATTGAAATCATTAAATTATAAAATCATTCACCAATCACTGACACATTCTTTTATTGCTGGTGTAGTTGCAACAGGTTTACTAGTATTTTATAAAACTTACATTTCTATATACAGTAGAATCTGTATAAAATGACCATCTCCCGTTCCAATCAAAACTGGTCATTTATACAGGCGGTCGGCTTATATAGGTTAACTATAATACATTTTTAAATGAAACAAAATTGATTACACTTTAATAAAATCAAAACGTATGTTTTTGTTACAATTTATTACACAGTTTATCATGTATTGAAAAACATAACATATTTGATTAGTTTGGAAAAACTATCAATATGCTTTGTCGCATTCCACTTTTATTTTTTATAATTTCTATGGCAAAACAGTGTTTGATGTCGTTTAATTGAGACAACAATTTTTCAATATTTTCTATTGTTGATGCCAGATTAATTCTTCAACATGTTTCTTGCAGGGTGTCATTTGCTCTAAGGTTGCGATTTCTGTTGTTCCTCCATTTAGTCAGAATTTCTTTTTGAGACAATATTTTGTAGATCTGTTTTCTCCCCACGTTAAATTTTTCTGCTAATGCTTGTTCAGAAAGACCTTTCTTACTGTCTTCAATCATTTTTATTCATTGTTCTAAATTCAAGGCATTAACTTTCTGTTTAGCCCATGGTTTAGCCATATTTCAGCATCCAAAGTCCAGTGATAGCATCATAAGTGTACAAGATTGCATTTGATTAATATGCTTGCATAGAACATACACATCTGGATCCAGTAGCTGATTGTTTTCACTTTCTGTATTTTCCCTATATCATTTCGATTAATATGCTTGCATAGAACATACACATCTGGATCCAGTAGCTGATTGTTTTCACTTTTTTTTTTTCCCCTATATCATTTTGCCATAAGTCTTCAAGTTTTGATTTTAACGTTTTTAATACAAAATTTAATTATCATATCATAGATACAAATATAAAGAACATGCATAGTAAAAGGATATCGCATTAAAATAGAAATGACATCATGATTTCGTTATTCCAGTGCTCTACGTCATTCTCGTGGTATGAATGATGGGGAAAAATTCTCACAGTGCAATTTTTCAATTGTAGTGGTTTAGCTTTTAAATGAAATTTGAGTTTAACAGAAAACAGTACTGATGTAAGCAATAAAGTTGGTCAGTTAGTGATGATAAAAAATTATGGCCATCATAGACAATTTCACTTTGTTTGGTCTATAAAAATGATGGTCATGGTCGCATTAAGGAGGTGGTCGTCTTATGGAGGGTCAAATAACATTATTTCTATGGGAAAAAATTTGGTTCCTGTAAAATCGTGGTTGTGACGACTACGATTTTACAGGAACCAAATTTTTTCCCATGGTCTTCTTACACAGGTGGTTGTCTTACACCAGATAGTCTTCTTACACAGGTGGTCATGAACTCAGTTTTCACTGTACAATGTTTTAACAAAATTTATATACTGTATTTACATTTTAATAAAAAATTCATTTTACAGGCTTTTTTATTAAATTGGAATAATCTATATTTTGTGCAATGTCATTTTCGATGGAAAAGATTGCTAATCGTGTCATTTGATTGCAATGTAAATGCCTATGAAAATTTTATTTTTTCTCTTATTGTTTTCCTCTGGTCTACTGATTTATTGTGCACTGAATATTGTGTGCAATAAATAATTTGAACCTATATATCTGTATTACCATTGATTATACTGTTTGTTACATTATTGCATTCTCCTTATTACTGTTTATTAAATTGTTGCATGAATCCTTGCCCTCTGGCCAGGGCACTAGATGGCCATCCAGTTCTCTCACCCTAAATTATATATAAAAAATAATTGGTTTATTACAATAATAATAAAACACAAAATGTGCCAGCATTCTGTGCAGACACTCCGCTTGATCGTATATTGAGCCAGCCCTGATTATAAAATACCTATACAAAACATACAAATCAAATCACATCAAAAATGAACTTTGTCAAACCACATGCAATGAATGACTGTCCTGGTTAGTAGTTTATTCGAAAATACAAATTGAATTGTGAGGAAGTTGCTTTGGACCTGTCCTATTTATTTTATACGCACTCTTTTCTTTATTTATCATTATTTTCTTATTATCTAACGTATTATATTTTAGTTTAAAAGTTAAGTTAACTTCCCACGTTCTCCATCTCTGTCGTTAGCAATCAGGTGATACAGAATCGGAAACCGTCCTCCGGATGAGCTGTCCCAGGTAATGATGTTGTCATCTAATTTAACTAATTTTACCACTGGTTCGATATGTGAATGTAAGAATGATCCGTATCGAAGTTTTGTTTGGTATATAAATTAATTGTAAAGAGGATGACATGAATGAATTACTCTGTAAACTAATAACTTTAAACTTGTTACGTATAAGTATGTAAATGAAGCTACACGGGACTGTACATCACTAGATATAAAAAGCCGACGAACTCAGTGAAAAGATGAGGTGTTGTCTTGACATAAAATTGGCAAAAGTGACATTTGAGTTTCTTGTAAAGATTGACGATTGTTGGAAGTTTGTATCAGAGGTGGAGGTAGTAGAATTAAGTAGTATTTAAAGTTCTTTCCTTTTGTGGATAATTGTTTGTTGATATTTGAGTTGAATTAAATAAGTTTTGTTGTTTATTTCAGTTTTTTAATTAACACTTTTGTAAGTGTTTCTGAGTCTAATAAATTTATATCTTTTTGTTATTTAACTTGTTTGAGAATTTATTCAATTTATTAGCATAAGTTTCTAATATCGTTTTTGTCGTTTTCCATCTAACACCTAATTGTTACTTCTAGTTATAAATTCCGGTTTTGTTGTTGCCGGTTAACATTAGTTAGTGTTAGATTGTTTGTAGTTAATTATTTTTAAGTTATTAGACTTATTAGACTTATTAGGGTTAGACTTTAGTTTAAGACCTGAGCTCACGCCGAACTCTGTATTGCAGAGTCGTTAGAACCATTAGGTTTAGTGGTAATTAATATTATTGATTATTTGTTCTAATCCGCAACTTTGCAGAATCTTGTCTACATTATAAAATGTGTATTGTGCAGTACGCTAAGGACATTCAAATAGGCCTTGCTTTCATAATTTTGCAGAACACTCGTAACATGTTTGCAGAACATTAGTGTTCCAGGGAACACCAGTTAAGAACCACTAATTTAGAACTTAGCTTAGTACAGTCCATTGATTTGAAAGACATATTATATATAACAGTATGATTGCACATTGTTAATTCTGTTGCTTTTACTAATTTACCCTGTTCTGATGGTTTGGATACAAAATAACTATCCTTTTTTTTAAGTGCTTGCAGAGTGTATATTTGATTTGTGCTGTATGCTTCACATGATCTGTTATGCTGCTTTTCACCCATTTGCAATGGCAATATATCATTTGTACAATCATTAAAGCTTAACTTTATATAATGCAAACCTTCAAGGAACTATAATCCAAATGAACCTAATAATCATGCCTTATTTTAACCCTTGAAATCGTAATGGAAATTTTAATGATTTGATTAATTTTAAACTAATTTTAGCGCCATCTCGTAATTAGATTATTTATTATTTTATTAAATTAATGAGTGGCGCCATCTTTTAATTAATTATTAAACTAGAATTTTAATAATCCTGATAATCTGCCTTAATTAATCCCTTGATTCTATAATGGATTTTAATGATTTTGAATTAATTTAGACTAATTTTAGCGCCATCTCGTAATAAATATAATTATTATTTTATTAAATCAATGAGTGGTCCAATCTATTAATTAATAATTAAACTAGAATTTTTAACTAAAAACTAGATTTATCAGCACAGTCCGATATCGTTAATCAAAAAATTACCTCTAAAATTAATGTAACTGTCTGGAGAATTATTCCGCTCGTTGGCCTCGGTGGTTCTATCGGTATGACGTTGGGACGTTAGCCCAAAGGTCCCCGGTTCGATCCCAGGCCGAGGCGGATTTTTTCTTCATATAATTTAGTTAAAAATTCTAGTTTAATTATTAATTAATAGATGGCGCCACTCATTAATTTAATAAAATAATAATTATTCTAATTAGGAGATGGTGCTAAAATTAGTCTAAATTAATTCAAAATCATTAAAATCTGTTATAGAATCAAGGGATTAATTAAGGCAGATTAATCAGGATTATTTGGATTAAAGTTCCCTTGATTAATATTTAAAGTTCCCTTGGTTTAATATTTAAAGTTTAGAATTTTAATTAAATTTATCTGGAGAAAAAATCCTTCTAGCCCGGGATTGAACCGGGGACCTTTGGACTACTGTTCCAACATCTTACTGCTAGACCACCAAGGCCAATGAGATGTTATTGATTCTCGATAACGAGCAGATTTATTCTCTAGCCTCGGTTGTCTAGCGGTAAGACGTTGGAACGGTAGTCCAAAGGTCCCCGGTTCGATCCTGGGCCAGGTGGATTTTTTCTCCAAATAAATTTAATTAAAATTCTAGTTTAATAATTAATTAATAGATGGCGCCACTCATTAATTTAATAAAGTAATAAATAATCTAATTACAAGATGGTGCTAAAATTAGTTTAAAATTATTCAAATCATTAAAATTTCCATTACGATTTTAAGGGTTAAAATAGGGCATGATTATTAGGTTCATTTGGATCATTTGCACATTTTATATTCTACTTCAAATTATTTCTTTCTCATTTAATGAAAGACTATTCTTCTTAATATTTTTCTGGGAGCATCAATTTATCATCATAAGAATGCCATTCATTTTACCGAACACAAAGACCACATTGTTATAATGCTTATAACTAATTCTTCACAAGTCACAATAGACAGAAACTGACTAATTACAGTGACAACAAAAGTAAAACTTCTGCATCTGTGCAGACATTTGAAGTTTTAAAATTAAATGGTTCTAACAACTGAAAATTGGGAAAGAATTTGATTTAATTAAATCTTTCCTTTGATAGGAAAAAATTGGGTAAAATAGGCATCGCAAAAGCATTTTTTGGGACAGCGAATTATTTCTTAAAAAGCTGGGACTGTCTCAGAAATCTGGGACATCTGGCAACCCTACTACCCTGGACACACTACACGTTATCAGCGGTTATCTGTAACTGCTGTCATTACACCGGCCTTTAGCTGGAAGAATACTGAACACATTGGTATTCCAAACAGCAGTTAAAAAGAATGCATTGTGGGATGGTAAAAGAAAACAGTGAATTATGGGATACTATACTACAATTGAATTGTGGGATACATTGTTGTTTGGATAAACTGTCCAATTTATTTTTTATTTCTTCTACTGATCTGTTGACACCAATGCTTTCGTTTCCCTTTCATCCCACGAAACCCTTTTCTTTTGACTGCTTGTCTGAATTGTCTATGTAGATGACATCTTAAATTTTCTCTTTGAGACGGAGATCGACGTCACAAACAGAGTTGTGGGAACTACGTTACTGAAACGGTGTTCTGCGGCTGCGAAACGTCCATTATCTGGACGGAAATCGGACACACTACAAATCCTAATTGCCATTAAGACAATAACGTCTGTTATCGCTGCTAGTGTGTCTGGGGTATAAGTATGAAGCATTATAACATCTGGTAAACAAAACAGAGAGAAGAAAGATAAGTGCAGATGAGATTTCCCTGGAACTTCATATATACTTCTCCCTGTTTTGCTCAATGATCTTTATACAAATTGACATGACAAATCTCTCCCCCTCAGATTGTTATAATATTAATTATGATGTAATTCAAAAAATTTTTTTGATACTACATTGTATGGAAAGAGAAATTCTTTTTTTACCAAAGTTATGGATACAGAATGGCTATAGTTATCATTTAAATAAGATGATTTCATCAGGATTATACTCTATCTTTTTCTTTTGAAAATAACTCAAATATCTATTGTTGAAAATATAAGATAAATTTAATATTTATAATTTTTTTTTTATAATCAAAGATTATTAACTAAATGTAATAACTGATTTTTATTCATAAAATATAAATTCATTATATTCATAAAATTTTAACATTAATAATAATGATTTTATTTTAGGAATGAATTTATTAGAAAAATATCTCTGCCAGATTTTAAATTCAGGAGAATCATTAGATCAGCACAGTTGTGCAAAATTTAGAAATATGCTAAAAATGTGCTGCTATCTATTGTGTCAATTTATTGCAGCATTTGAATCTAAAGTATATCAGCAATCAACAAAAAATTTAATAGGAAAAGTATTTTATTTATAACTTTATGATCTTTAATTAAATATAACTTAATATATATTGTAATACATTATTTAATATGATTTTTAAATCATTATATGGTCAGAAGAAAGCCATTCAAAATGATTCTTCATATTGGGATAAAGAAAGGATTCATGGAATAACAGCACTTAACACAATATGCCAATTAAAATTGCATAAATTATGGGATCCACCTGTGGTAGAAGAAGAATTTGTCAAGTAATAAATTTTAAATAATTGAATATTTAAAAAATCAATACTATTAAACTTCAAATAAAATTATTAAAAAACCAATTACAGTTTCAAAATAATAGAATCATTTTATTTATGATTAAAAATTTGTACTATTTTATCAATTTTATACTATTTATTCTTGATAGGCAGTTTTAAAAAATTGTATAGTTTAGAATATATATTTTAGATATGATATTAAATGAATAAAAATATTTACTTTGAATTATTGCAGTGTTCATTCAAACTATATTAATAAACTTACTAATAATTAACTAATATATAATAATTTTTATCAGATATTTGCTTTCACCAAATCAATAAATTTTTCCTTATTTCATATTTATTCAGTGCCTTTCAAGTATTTTCTATCTATCAATACTTTATCATAAATCTTTTCTAGATCTGCCCATATCTCTGCTACTAATCTATATATTTCAAGTTAAAAGTTTAACAAAGACACTTCTTTGGACAGCTAGTTTGAATCAAAGTTAATAGAAAAATCTATGGTAAAAAATTATTTTTATACAAAAAGTAATAGGAAGATTGTCAAATTATAAAAGTTGAGATATAGTACAATGTTTAATACTCCTTTATTTTCTTTATTGATAAGCTTATTTAAAAATATGCTTTAATTTTAAATTGTGATCTATATGTTCTTTTGTTGTTCAGATAAATCATACTTCATGTTTTTATTTTATATCATGAATTATTTACCTGCCAACTTCCAAATAGAGAGTATCTTAATAAATCAAATTGTTATTAAAAAATATCTCACAAATTAATATAATCTTTCTATAAAAATATGTAAGAAAAATATATCTTTAATTTGAATAAATAACTATTCAATATATTTTTTCAGCTTAATAATGAATTGCTGTTTCAAGTTGTTAGAAAATCAAACTGTTGCTCGTTGCAAATCTACAAAGAATGCTATATTTAATCTTCTTGGTATTTCATTAAAAAAATTTAAAAACAGCTTAAGTATGATTTTATTTTCATGTATTCTGTATGTAATTTTTAAAATAATATTTTAAGCATCAAATTTTATTACAGGTTGCAGTTTAAAAATTATACAGTTTGTTCAGCATTTTGACTATTTAGTTTCTCCTCTAGCTCAAGCTGTTGAATTATTTGTGAATGAATATAGTATTAATAATATTGTAAATGAAATTATAAGGTATGTAAATAATAGTGCTTATGTTAGAACTTTTTATTTATTAACATAAAAAATATTTTTTTATCTGTTAGAGAAATTAATCAAATGGATATTCAAGATTTAATTAGAGATAATACAGGAACTAGATCATTATCACAGTTTTTAGTAGAAATTGCAGAAAAACTTCCTTCCACCATTTTAAATTCTGCTAGTCTTCTGCTTCATTTTCTTGATGAGGAAGTAAGCAATATATATTTTTTTAAACAAAAAATTATAATAATAATTATTTATAATAATCTGTTTAAATCATATTTAAAAAATCTCTCTAATTGATAAAGCTTTTAAATATAGCAATTCTTTGTACTATAAAGTAATATCTTTCAGTGATATTACTTTTTAGTAAATTATTAATAGTTTTTTTTTTGGCAATAAATGATGCCAATTCTAAATTGCTATTGATCACTATGTGACAGGACAAATATAGGCTGCCCAGTGCTGTCATTTAGATGGTTCACTTGAACTGGTTAAAATTTTTTTGGTTTGCTGAATTGCTTATTAAGGAGACAGAAAAAAATCACAATTAAATTCTTGCAAACATGCTAAATGCTTTACAGTATAAGTAAAATGAAAACAATAATAAATTATTATATCGTTTATGAGTGTGATTCATTGAAGCTTAGGCATAATAATTTGAAAATGGATGTAATGGAATGGTAATGGAAGTTGAATAACAAGTAACAGGCTAAATAGGTAATATCTATCTTAAATTATTGTATTATAGTTTACATAATTATATTTATATTAATGCTTTTGAAATTCTTTAACCATCAATAGGCAAAATGACAGTGATTTTTCTAGTATCCAGAAACCAATTAAAAATTTTAACATTGGAATTAATGGGAAATGAGTTTCAGATTTTGAATTTTCACTTAACAAACAGGTTTTACGATCCCAGTAATGTTTATACACAGAGAGATACCTGAATTGCATCACAAATGGCATTAATCAGTATGGCATACAGTACATTTTAACCTGTAGTTTTAGTGCAAATTAATAGATACCATAGAAGATCTCTTTTATTTGAAATGGTTGGAACCAAGAGCCATTTCAGATAAATGATATTTTTTAATATCAGATAACCTAACCTTTCATTAGAAAAACAAACTGAAAAGAGGTTTTGATGAGTTATCGTATGAAATATTGTATATTTTATACAATAATTTAATACATAATTACGATAATTTTTTCATAACACAAACATATATGATTGAAAACTCTTTTATTCAATTCACATATTGTAACAAAAATTACAAATAATGAAAATATATTAATTAATGGATAAAAGCCTCTTATCTTCTTTGGATCATGAATCAGCCAAAAACATACATATTAAACTAAACAACAATCCTCAGTTATTTTTTTTTAATGTTGGATAAATGATTATCTACCATATGATGAAATATGTAATTCAAACATCATGATTAATAAATACTTGTATAATATATGTATTGCAACAAAATTTGTTTCATTAAATCTATAATGATATTAATATATTTAATTCACTTATTCAAATGATCCTTATCAGATAAAGATCATTTGATTAAGTGAATTAAATATTTCAATATCATTATTGTAAAATTTAAAAAAAAAATAGTTTAAAAACAGCTTAAGTATAATCAATGAAATGTCTAAATCAGTGGTTCTCAACCACTGTGCTGCAACACACTAGTGTGCCATCAAACCTTTGAAGGTATGCTGCGAAAAATTAAGAATGAATTGTATTTTATGTAATTGTATGAATCATATATATTACTAGTGAAACTTGGTTGGTTGGATATCCCTTTTGCAGTCGAACCACTGTACTGATTCCTATAAATAGGGTATCATTAGAAAAATCTAACCTTCGAATTTCTGCAACAGCCAAAACTTTTTGTCGCTATTTAAAATTTAAAAATTAAGGAATAAAAATTAAATTAAAATTATAGTTTCTCTAAAATCACAAAATCCGCAGGTGGCAAAAAAAATTAAGAAATAAAAATTAAATTAAAATTATAGTTTCTCTAAAAAGACAAAATCCACAGGTGGCACTATAACTTAATAAGGGCTACCATTTAATGATTCCATATAGAGTATGTCTGTAATCTGAATGTAAGAATAAGAATAAATACAATAATCTGTTAATAAAAATTCGTTGTTAAATCAAAATTATTTAAAATACTTAGATGTGCTGCCAAATTTTAAAATATTAAAATGTGTTTCTCAACAGAAAAAAGATTGAGAACCACTGATCTAAATTAATACAAAATTATTTTCATTCTATATAATTTTTTTCTTTTACTCTTAAACTCTTGATTTAGAGACTGATTGTTATTTTGAATCCCTCATTTAAAATTATTTTATTTATGCTCTAATTAATTCAATTATTTTTATTTGATCATTTATTTTTTAAATAAATTTAAATGAAAAATATTTTTCATTGTAGTCTTATGTCATGAGATGTGGTGTGCTATCTATTTTTGGAGAAATAATTATTAAAGTTCTCAGCAATACTGATTTGGAAAATAAAACAAAGGATTTGAGAGATCAAATGTTGGATAAATTAGAAGTAAACTTAGTAACTTTCAAATTATTTGATTTTAATATTATGGCTAATTTTAATTTCTATGAATTTAGGAACATATTCATGATGTTAATGCTTTTGTCAGAAGTAAAGCTCTTCAAGTATGGCAAAATTTATGTAGTGAAAAAGCAATTCCGTTAGATCGACAAAATTCACTTCTAACTTTAATTATTGGGCGACTAATGGACAAATCTAGTTTTGTTAGGAAGTATGCCATTCAGTTTATTAATACTATAATACAAGTCAATCCATATGGTGGAATAGTAAGCATGAAAATAGACTAATTTAAAATATTATAAGAGCAAATAAACCTAATTAACTTGCCAAATTTAACCCTTGAAGAATAATGAAAATTTAATGATTCTAAATAATTTAGACAAATTATACAAATTATTAAACCAAGGAGTAGCTCCATTTATTCATAAAAGTGGATTATCATAAGTTGAATGATCAAAAGAAGGGAAGCACTTGTATTTCATTTTAATTTTTTAAATGTCCAATGGTATAGTGCATGGGTCGGCAACGCGCGGCCCGTTGCAAGTTTTTGTGTGGCCCACTAAGCAATATAACTTTTATATGGTAAAGTAAAAATTAGGAAGGGTTTTTTTAATTTTTATTATATTATTATTATTTATTTAAGCTTGGTATTGAAGAACTTCAACAGACACTTAAAAAAGAAGAAGAATGTTTGAAAAAATTACTTTCTGAGGAATCAAAAGAAAGTAATTGTTTAAATTTAATATATTTCTTATACTAATATATATTTTTCTTTTTATTTAATATGTTTATTATAACATAGATGAAAATATGAAGATAATAAAATGGGAAACTGTCAAAGATAATTTCATTTCTGTTATAAAAGAAGAAAATGAAGAGGATAATGAAAAGAATGCAATTTATCAGTAATAAAAGATATAGAATTTAATTCAGAATATATAATTTTATTAATTTATAACAAATACAATTAATTTTCCAGAGCTCTTTGTAAACTTCAAGATTCTTCAAATAATCAGGATTTAAAAATATTTTTTGAATATGCAATAGGACAATTATCTGATTTTGAAATAATAATGGAAAATAATGAGTAATAATTAAATTAATTTTAAAGTTATTTAATTAGAAAACAATTTTAAATCTTGTTTCATATCATATTGATTGATTGATTTAAAATTATTTTTGTTTTTTAGAGACGATATTAGTGAAAATGATGAAAGTATGTCAAATGCTGTATATTTTATTGAGAATTGTTATATAAGTAAGTTACAGTTTATACTTTCATATATAAAATTTATGATTTATTTATCACTTAACTAATATTATTTTACTATTTATGTAATATAATCTCATAAACTCAATACATTCGAAACTCTATTCTAGCACTCTTGGTATTTGACAAGTACCAGATCACAGAATTTGCTTCTTTAACTCTTTCTATGCTGATGATAAAAAAATATGATTGAATTTAACAAGCAAGCTATTTATATAATTAAGTCTAATTAAATATGCAAAAAAGTTAAAATTGTTATATCTTGCTTAATTTTCATTGAAATTGTTTGAAATTTTTACAATTTGTTATGATTTTGCTCTCATTTTAACAATATGAACATTTTCAAATTTTATTTTTTTCATAACTTTTCGTTCTATTTATGATGGCAAGGACACCAACCATTGGATTACCAATCAGGACTCCTTCAGTCAGAAGAGTCCAATTGGTAGCCCAATGGCTGGCATTCTTAATGAGATCCTCCTCCACTTCATTGAGGCCACCATTCTTTGAAAATATCATCCACCCATTATAAAATATCTGAGATATATAAATGACATCATCTTAGTTTGAGAGAGTGAAGATAAGACAGAAGATTTAAGAAGAGACTTTCCTGTTGACTCTATGGGTTTAACATTGAAGTTGGAGCAAAGAGAGGGTATTTCTTTGATGTGACACTAAGAATAGTAAGAAAAGAATATGTCAATATAGTATATAAGAAACTGATATTTTGCTTCAATATAATACCAAAATGGTTGGCAGACCCTGTTTCCTACTGGCAAGTGGTGTTTAATGCATGCTTTAGAACAGTGATTTCCAAACTTTATGTTACTACACCTCTCCTATAACATAATTTGGTACCCCTTATTTCATTATTTCATAAAAGTAATACAGACAACGTTTCATGGTGAAACTTTATTAATACAAAAAAAAGGAAAAAATAAACATAATTGTCGATCGTATTGAATTGTATTAACGTAATTGATAATCAATTTTAAATTAATTTCTTTTTATAACAAATAATAATTGATACAGCACCCTCTTACTGACATTTGAATTTGACATTATTATTTTTATTGGTTATTGCTGCTGGTAGTTTTAGCGGCTGTTTTATAAGTTATGCACTTGCAAGCGTGTCATCTATTATATAGCATATATCTTATGTTATAAAAAATTACATTTCTGTCAAACTTTTTGTGGCTCCCTTTGAACTAGTGCGTGCCTCCCAGTTTGGAAATCATTACTTTAGAAGTTTTTTTTTTTTCATTTCACACTCCAGGTGGATAGAGATGAAGAATATGTAGTGATTCTGGTGGTCAGGAAGAGGAATGGCTACTTGTTAAGCTTTGTGCACAGGCTATATAAAAAGACAGAGATGAATTACTATGATAAATTCAACTGGTCATGAACAGTTGAATTTATTGAATTCAACTGTTCATGACCAGCTGAAACCTTGATATTTGAATTCCACGTTCTCAAAGAAAGATTTGCTCCATTGCATCGACATCTGTGATTTGCTACTCAAACGTGAAGAAAATGATCCCTTTCTGAAGCGGATCATAACTGTTGATGATAAATGAATTGTTTACAATAAAGCTGAACCCAAGCGATCATGAAGCAGAAGAAATGAACCAGCTCAAAGCACTCTGGGACCCCATATTCATAAAACAAAAAAAAAAGATCTCTTTGTTTAGTTGTATTTCAAGGGAATTGTTTTTTTTTTTTTTTTTTTTTTTTTTTTTTTTTTTTTTTTTTTTTTTTTTTTTTTTTTTTTTTTTTTTTTTTTTTTTTTTTTTTTTTTTTTTTTTTTTTTTTTTTTTTTTTTTTTTTTTTTTTTTTTTTTTTTTTTTTTTTTTTTTTTTTTTTTTTTTTTTTTCAAACAGAAGAGACCAGAATTGATTAACAAAAAAGGCATAGTGTTTCACCATGACAATGCCAAACTTCATACAAGTTTGATGACTTGCCAAAAACTGTTACAGCTTGGATGGGACGTGCTACCATACCCACCATATTTGCCATATCTGGCACCCTCTAATTATTACATATTCCAGTCTTTACAGAATTCTTTAGACGGCAAAACACTTAGTTAAAATGAGGATGTCAAAAATCGCTTTGTTCAGTTTTTGCAAGCAAAGATCAGAAATTCTACAAGCATGGAATCATGCTACTACCAAAAAGATGGCATCATGTGTTGGACCAAAGGGTCAATATATAATTAATTAAAATATTTATATACTACAAAAAATTGTCGTTCATTTTCATGAAAAAAACGAAATTACTTTCCGAACAACCCAATATATATATATATATAGTACAGAGCTATTTCAGCCTAAAATTGTTAAAGTTAAAACTATGTATGAACCAATCTATGAATTTTAAAACAATAAGAAAAAATTATAAAAAATTATCTATTTATTTCAATTTAAAAAACTTTCCAAATCCAGTTAACAATCAGAATATATAAAAGACAGTTGGACACAAAAAGCCAGACTCAAAACGTTGAAACATTATGATGTAACAACATAGATATACAGGAAGGAGAATGAAATTGTGTCAAGTCACATCCAATTGCATTTCTCAACAATATACTTTTATTGAGGTGTTTGTTTGGCAGAAAATATCAAAGAAATATTAAACATTTCAGTCCTTTTCTAATCTTAAAAAATATTTAACAAAATTTAAATGCTAGAAAATCAGAAATAAAATATGCAAAGGAAATTTTACTGCAGTTGACAAGAATAGAAAGCTGGTTAACAAACACATGATTGCCAGAAGTGTAAATCTGATGTCCAAAATCAGTGCAAAATTAATCACCCACATATTTAATAAATGAACAGAACTATCAGAAATCATAAATTATTTGATTACACCATGACAATACCAAACTTCATACAAGTTTGATGACTTGCCAAAAGCTATATATATATATTTCATAAAAATATCAAGGATCTCTGCTTTTCCATTTAATATTAATTGATAGTACATAAAATAGCAACTATCATATTTATAAAAAAAACTGGTTGACATATTTGCAATCTTTGTGAAATTAATATTTTTCAATGTACAGTAGTTAAATGTGAATATGTAAATTTTTAATAAAAGGATAAAAAAAGAAATAAATATTAGAAAAAATATGGCAGATGTTATATCTACCAAAGGATGCATTGTATGAAGAGAATGCAATGTGACTGTTTTATATATTTTGAATCCTATTTGTGCAGTATCTGATGTTTGAATATTTACTGTTGTTAAATATATATTGATATATGTGAACAGTCATGTATATTTAATAATAGTATCAGTAAGATAATGAATGATCTTTACATGGAATAAATGTAATGGCTTATGAAATGAACACAAAGTGCAATGATGACATGCTAATACTGATTGGCAAATCTTGCAAAAAAATTTTCCAATTTTTTAACTTTTTGTCCATAAATAATTTTTCAGCTTGTATATGAATATATATAGTAAGTATTTGCTAGATTGAAAAATTTAAAGACTTACAATAACAAATTTTTTAGTCTTTAAGCTTCAAAGGAGAATTGTTGATTACAACAGAATTTAAAAAAAAATTCCATTATAATCAAGAGTTATTTAGGCAGAATTAGGATCTATTTGATTTTTCTTTTTTTTTTTCAGATTATGTAGAAATGAAACATAAAGATAATATAGGAAATTTTAATAAAGATGAAATATCGACAGAAAATAAAATTAAAATCAATAAACAACAAAATCTTGTTCAATATTTTACAGTAAGTATAATGATATCTTTGATTTTTTCTTTTTTAAAGAGAATAATTCAAAAGATACTTTTAGTAAATTAAGACCAAACAAGCACTTACTAGCAGTTAAGAATGATTTATTTAAGAGTAACAAACTCTTTTGGCTATTCACCATCTTCATGTTACAAGAAATTGGAACAATACAAATTTAAATATCGGAACAATATTAGTAACTATAGCAACAAAAAATTATCATCTAAATAACAAATATAATGAGAAGTTAGTATTAGGGTATGTTTAAAATTATAACATAATATGTCCAAAATTATGACAAAAGTCGGAAGCTTAGTACTAAGCCTAAATAGTGCTAATAAGTTCTTGTTTTGTCTTTAATTTACTAAAAATAGACTAAAAAGAAGCAGTTTTCATTCTAGCATGTCCTCAGAAAAACTATATATTCTATCCTATATATCTTATATCTAATTTATATTAGATATTATTATATCTTATTCTTTAACTTTTAAATAATAGAACATGCTTCAGTTTTCTAAAGAAATTCAGGAAGCCTTACCAGTAATTTGTCAGCTCCTCCATTCTACATATACTGCAACTGATGTTTTAGAATCTGTGCGATTTTTTGTCACTGCTTATCAGTTTGGCATTAGAGATGCTATTGTTGGAGTTAAAAATATGCTTTTTCACATCTGGTCAAAGGAAGATACAATTAGAGATAGTGTGGTATCTGCATATAAAGAATTATACCTATCTCACAAAAATACAAACATAAGGTAATGGTTGTATTTTATATTAAATAATAAAACTATAGTGTAAAAAAAAGATATATTTTATTTTTAATTAAATTAGAGAGAGTACATTGAATATTGTAAAGAATATCACATTGCTTGTACAAGGATCTACATTTGCTGAAGAAATATGTCTGGAGAAAATGGTGAATATTTTTAATGAAAATTATATTACACCTATTTTTCATAGTTATGTAGTAAGTAGTTCTGGGAAGTGACTGACAAGTGCTTGAATTAAAAACATGGATAATGAGAACTTTTTAATATTTATTTTGATATAATTTTTCAAGAATATTTCTATATAGGAAGTTCTTGGTTTCTGGGTTTGCATTTTTTTCAAATATAAAGTATCAAAAAAATCGAAAATATGAACATTAATTGCAATAAATAAATACTAAATAGACATAAATAACAATTCATAAATAGACATTTCAAACCAAATATGTAGCTATACAATTACAATACAACTGAGTTTGTAGCAAAAACTCTATCATCTGTTATAAAATTGGAAAAATCGAAATGGCATTGTAAGAAGTGGAAGTACCACCACTGTCTGCCATGGTTTTACCAACGTTACGTAAATAACTTTCATTCTCAGATTGTGCTGGAAATGAAAGCTAAGACAGTAGTTCATCTGTAAAAAAGTTCATCTATTTGTCTGTCAATAATAATAATGAATAAAAATTCTTTTAATATTTTATAAGATAAATAATTTCATTATTTTTATAATTTACTTGATTTTAAAGGCCACATTTTCATTTTTTATATAGATAAATGTTGTTTAATCATAAACTATTGATTTTGTTGTCTTTTACTTAATTTTATTATGGTTAAATTTCATTGTTGAGAAAGATAGTTTATTTTTAACATTAGTCTATGGAAAATTGATTCTTGGTTTACAAATTCTTACTTTATGAGCTCATTCCAGAAACAAATTAATTCATAAAGTCTAGAAATACCCACTTGAAATCATGTATCATCAAGAAAAGGTATCATAAATTATTCTCCATTGGGGTTTCTCCCTCAGTTGAATCCATCATATTCCTACTCAAACATCTCTTTTTGGACACTATTGATCATCCCATTATAAAATATAATAGAACTGCTAACATGAGCAAAGTAAATAAATAAGAAAGTGGCAAAGATATACAATAAACAAGTTATTGTATATATGATGGAACAGTAACTAAAGGTATCATTTTGATGTTACAAAAGAATAAAGGATACTAACCCAGCATTGTTTTTTTTTATTTTACTTAATATTTTCTTTAGATTCTGATCATACTGAATCAGTATTCTATATGCATTGTTCCTGCATGGTTACAGCTTAGTTCAAGGTAGGCAAAAGCCGGTTTGCGAAGGCAGTAAGTCAAGAAAATTTGTGTATCAATATTATTTTTTTAAAATAATATTTGTGTATCAATATTATTTTTTAAAAATAATATTGATACACGAATATATTCTTTGTGTAAGTATCATAAAAGTTAATAATATTGATACACAAATATATTCTTTGTGTAAGTATCACAAAAGTGGCTACTCATGTTAGCAAGATTGACAAGAATGTGTACAGATAAATTGGCACAACCATTATTCTTGTCCCATATGATGGTGAGAGGAAATATGTTTGTCCAAGAATCAATCTTGTTTGAACATGAGTAGTCATTTTAAGTCAAAGTAATTTTTATTAATTATTAATGATTACCTAATATTATCATTAATAATTTCATTACATTAATTAATAATTGCATAATTACAGTGCCATAAGGTTAAATTTGCCCGTAGGTACTTTTCAAATTTTGTACGGCCTGCTTCATCCTGCAAATTGTTTATCCAGCCTGCAACAGAAAATAATTGTCCACCCCTGGCTTAGTTCATCTTTCATTTTGCAATTTTTTTGCATGAAGCAACACATATTCAAATTTTATGGCTATATTGTATTACAGTACCTGATTTATCAATTTTCCTCACCTATGATGATCAATTTTTTCCAAAATTTAATATTTTTATTCTATCATGATTCAGAATTAAGAATTAGTAATTTAGTTTATGTAAAATTATATAAAAAATAATTACATTTTTCTTTTTAAAATAAAGACTAATAAAGAACTAATTGACTATTATTACTTATTGCTTTCTAAATGTGTTCATTATTTTGAAATGGTTAAAGATGCACAATTAAATCATGTCATCAGTCTAAAGCAGGACTACTTGAGCTATTTGTCAGTACAATACATTAACTTTAGAACTATATAAACTGTATTAGTGAAAATTTGAAAAGCTTGAATATTTAAATGGACAAAGCTACAGGATTAATTAATCTTAATTCAAGGTTGACTTTAATGACCTAAGTTAGCTGAATTGAAGCAAAGAAATCAGTCAAATAAGAAACTTCAAAATTTTGAATATCCATCATTGTTAAATAGCTTAACCTACAGTATTAATTAATATATCTTCAAAATTGGCTCCTATTGTTTGACCATTCTGCAAAATTTCATAAAAATCCATTAATTAGTTTGAAATATATTAACAGAGTATTTCAAAAGTTACAATAAAAGTTAATAACAATATACAGTTTTTATTATAACTTTTGAAATACTCTGGTAATATATTTCAAACTAATTAATGGATCTTTATTACTTGTTTTTGGAATTATTCAATTTACTAATTATAAGTGCATTAAACTTTTATTCTAATATTTGTTCATTACTTTGTTTAACATTCATGAAAACTGATACATACAAGGCTTGTTAGTTTTGTTTAGTGTTAATTTTTTTATTTTTGGAATTTATTTCCAGAAGTTTAGAAGACTTGGCCAAGCCAGACTCTGGAATTTGCAATCATTTTATCATTAAGTTATTGTTGTTGTTATTAGTTATTGATACTTTTGAACATTGCAACTTTACAGACTTACCAAAACTTGTTAATTGTTCATTTTTTTAATTTGAAGCTTTTTAAGTTTATTTTTTATATTTTTCACTTTGTTGCATGAAACAGTTCATGTTATAATTATATATCTAACAAAATATTGCTTATTTATATCATATATCCTTCTGAATTATTTAAATTCTTAGAAAATTTACATTAATACAAATTTCTATATAATAGCATCTACTACTAATACACTGCTTATAATATAAATCCAAATAGCTTTAAAGCAGGATAATAAAATCATTAGACACACAAAACATCGGTGAAATAAAACTTTTCTCAAGGAATGCAAACTGAATTATCTCTTGCCTATATTGACTTTATAAAATAAAGTTACAAATTAAATTGCTATTTCTTCTGTATTGTATAAAGAAAAAGAGTTTAAATGGAGCAGTTTCAGGTGCAAGAAGAGGTGTTTTTAAAGAGAAATACTGGCTACAAGAAAAAATAAATAATATTCTCTGCATATTGTTACTAGGAAATAACAGGATGATGTTGATTTGAAGAATGTTCTTGGAAGTTTCAGGAGTTTTTAAACATTTTTTCAAATTTTATTTTTTCTGAAACTTTAACTTTTTGAGACCTACAGCAACGAGGTCAACAGTGTCAGCCAGTACTGTGCGCAATATCTGCCGAAAGGAAGGGTACCACGGTCGAGTTCCACGTAAGAAATTTTGGGTAGGAAAAGCAAATAGGAAGAAACATCTGCTGTTTGCTCAAGCACATCGTGACAAAGGTAATGACTTCTGGAACAAAGTCATTTTTAGTGATGAAAGCAAATTTAACATATTTGGATCGGACGGCAGGCAAATGGTGTGGCGGCAGAAGAATTGTGAGCTCCAGCCTAAAAACTTGGTGCCTACTGTGAAACATGGTGGTGGGTCTGTTCTTGTGTGGGACTGCATGAGTTCTTTTGGGGTTGGAAAACTGCACATTATAAGGGGCAAGATGGATCAATACATGTATATTGATATTTTAAAACAAAATCTCCATGCTCCAAATCTCAATTTTAGCAAGCACTCCTGCGATTGGGCTGCCTATCGGCACACCTTTCTTTTGTTGATAAAACACACCCTTAAACAGAAAATACGAATCGTAACAGATGGTATGAGCAATGTCCCTAAGTAGCGATTTACGTAATCCCGATTGTGGCAGATTCTCTAACAAGAATTTCACATGAAAACATGATGTTTCATGTGAAATTTTAGCCATCTAATGAGATAATTGATATTTTTAAATAGTGATAAGTACTCTGAACAAAATGAGCCATGAATGAAAAAATTAAGCCAAAATTTTCAGAAATTATATATCAAAAATCACAAGTTATGTAACTTCTGTTGAATGAAGTTGTGTCATATAATTATTAAAAAAATTATATGACTTCTTTGAAATATTGTAATTTTTATTAATATTTCATATTTATTAACTTTACATAATATTTAGCAGTACTTTTTATAATTTTTTTTTATTTATATTAAAAAATCCTAACATATAAGGAAATGATGTCATCTCATACATAAACAGCTATATTAATTTTTCTGTACCTCTAATTGGACTGCAGATCTTTTATTGTTGTTCAGCACCCAATGCTTCACACCCACATGCAAAGTAGGCTTGGCTGAAATTTCCTGGGAAATGAGTAACTGCTGTAAAGCAATAAAAGTGCCATTCCCCTTTAAATTGCCTGAGAACATTTCGTTTTTTGCGATTTTCACCTAAATTTCAATGAAAATGAAATAAAAAAAACAAATAATAAAGATATATTTTAGTTTATTTTAATAGAATTAATCATTATTTTCTTATTATCTACAATTTTTTTAACTTTCAGCATTTTATAGCTCATTTTATGAAAAATTCAATTTTTTTTCTAAAAATTTCAAAAATATCATTTAAAAATTGTATAATCAGAATAATTTTGATAGATTAAACTATAAAATTAGCAGAAACGAGCTGTTCAAATATAAACAATGTTTGTTTACATATAATTTAAAAAAATATTTTGACAACTGAAAAAATTTAGGAACCACTGTCAGAAGGACATATTTTTCAATGAATATACACAAAAAACTGATTTGCAAAAGCTGGATTAATAAAATCAGAATTGAATTCTTTTATTGTTTTTTATCATTTTTTGTTCCACTTGACATCAAAGCCATTCAACAGGTTAAGGCTAAAGTACATTAAACAATTGCATTGAATTTTTAAGTTTCAGTTGAGAAAAACCATAAAAGTGCAATTAAACCTTTTAAACTGTTGCCTGCCACTACAAACTTTAGTTCTACATGGTCAATATCACTGCTTTGCCACTGCAAACTATAGTTCCTTCAAGTTGGAACATTTTTCTTTCCTCTATATTTTCTCATTGTTTACAGATTATTCTAATCTGCTTACTGTCTGTTGTTCTTAAAACTTTTTATTTTTCTAATTTAAAACAATGAAAATTTTTCTGGTATGTATTTTTTTTGTAATTATTATTTAATCAGTAAGATCTATTAAAAATGAATATTTAATAAATATACATTTAAAAATAAGTTATTTTTGTTATATAAATATTCACTGTGGAAGAGAGACTAATAAAACAGATTAAATTAAAATTATTTTGCTAAATGATATATTTTTTAGAAAGAATGTATTTATATTAATTTTGGCATAAATAATTAAAATAAGAAAAATTTATTTGTCTGATAAAACTAAATATATTGAATAATAGCATATAAAAAAATCAATAATAATATATAAAAACTAAAATAAAAATATTTAAAGTTTTTCAAATGTCTGTTAGGCTTAACATAAAAACTGCTTAGCATACGGCAATTGGTCAAATGAGCAGAGCATGACAATGAATGAGTTAAAGTTTTGGATCATATAAATATCCCACAGTGGTAGAAAATGTTCTCCATAATGGACTAAATACTTTGGCAAATAAGTCTACTTCTTGGGAGGATTTGGCTATTCAGTTTGAACCATTGCTGATGAAATGTAATAAAGAAGATTCTGACGAGCTTAGATTGACAATGGCTAAAGATGTTTTCCACTTAGATAGGAGTAAGAATGAGCATAGTTTGTGGAAGACTGCTAAATGGATGATTGAAAGGTTCAAGAAAAAGTATATAATCTGCTAGAGATGATAAGTCTAAAACCTTAGTAATTTTAAAAATTCTAACCTATTAGGGTTTCCTTCTCAAATGTTTCAGTTTTCAAAAATCATTTCAACTGTGAATGCTCAGTGATGATCCTACTTCTAAAATTGCTAATGAACTTAGTAAAATTATGAAGTCTGATAAATTGCCTAAATTCTTAAAGGTTTGGCTGTTTCCTCATCAAAATGAATTCAAGATTATTCAGATTTTTGGAAATGCATAAACAGCTAATTAATATTAGACCACTCATGAAAAAGAGGAATTCATCGATTACCATGGTAGAAAAAAATTTTCAAAATAGTGTATGTACTGAATGAAGAATTAAGAATGATCATTTACATTATTAAGAAAATGAGCCATGCTCAGGCGCTATAAGAATGATCATTTACATTATTAAGAAAATTTTTGGACACTATGAAGTTGGTCCCCACCCAAGAGTGATTTCCAATTGGTGTATCCTAGTTTACATTTGGAACCAATATGTGTAAAGCTTTATAGGTTTCTACTGATGTATCTCCCTAAGGAAAAAACAAACTTGTGCCTTAGAGATTTATGCCATTTATATCTTACATAAATCTTATTTTTGTTTTAACCTGTTGGATGCAGGCTATTTTTTGAAATTAAGCCTAATATGCAAAAAAATAAAAAAATTAAAATTGTGAAATCTCATTTAATTTTTGACAAAATCTTTTGAAATTTTCAAGATTTTATTACAGTTTTCACTCTTTCAAACAATATAAGCAATTTTTTGGAATTTAATTTTATTCACAACATTTCATTCCATATATGAGATTGACGAAAATATGATTTTTCTCTATGAAATCTTAGCCATTCAACAAAATAGTTGATATTTTTTAAATAGTAACATGTCCTCTGAATAAAATGAGCCATGAATAAAGAAATTTGGCAAAATTTTCTGAAATTATTTATAAAAAACCAAGAGTTAAATAACTTTTGTTGAATGAAGTTACATCATATAATTATTAAAAAATTTACATGAATTCATTGAAATATTATAATTTTTATTAATATTTCCTATTTAATAACTTGTTCTTATTTCATTTATACAATTTTTAGCAGTGCTTTTTATAAATTTTTTAATTAATATCAAAAAATCCTAACATACATAAAAATGGTCTCATCTTGTACATAAACAGCTATATATAGGTAACCCTTATATAACATGGTAGATAGGTTTCTAAAAAATGCTGTATTGTATGAAACCTTGTTATATGAGATCTAGAGCCAATATAAAAAAAGGGACTTATTTCAAGACCAATTAAAAATTAACTTTCTTTAATTCCACATAAGAAACTTAATTTTTATTAAGAA